>JAEQML010065229.1:0-21211 GCA_016904865.1 Pissodes strobi | reverse complement strand
ATCGTTGAATAATAATACTAGGGATTAGTACACTGCTTTTAGATGTTTCAAAATAATTTTTTCTATTTTGGTATCATAAAGAAGTCTTTTCGATACGCAAAGTAGTGTCGAAAAGAAACTTTTTTCGACACTACTTTTGTTGACTGGTTGCTATGATATTAACAAAATTGTTCAATGTCAAGGCTCATTACCAAAAATTTCGACACCGTTTTTAATGGGATTCCTAATAATACAGACGTCAAAAGTGACAAGATGGCCCTCCAACTTTTGATCGCGACTTGAATAAATTAATGTTTTTCATTAAAAAACGTGCAAAATAGAAAAAATTCTATAAAATACACGTTTTAAAAGACATTTAGCGCACTCGCACGTTAGGAAACTCCCCGCAAGCGGGTCGTTTCCTAATTTCGTGCTCGTGCGATAAAATATGGTCTTTTAAAACTAGTATCTTAATATACTATAATGAGATATTTTTCACTACGCAGTTGTATACTAAAATCTAAAATTGTTATACCCTACTAAACTGCCTGACGGTATTTTGTTGTTCTTGCACTGTCAATTATGCAGGTGTTTAAAGAGCAGGTCAGTTGGTCGTTCGTATTTATAACGTCTGTTTTTGTGACTTTTGGATTTCTAGGTACTCCAAAAGGTTCAGCCTTTTGCTTTTTGTTTCCGTATGTAAAAGTTTTACATTATTCGTATCTATAAAATGGTTATTTTTTATACAATGTTTTGCTATGCCAGAGTTTTTAATAATATGTAAAATCGATTTTTTGTGTTCTTTAATCCTAATATTTAAGTTTCGACCAGTTTGTCCTACGTATACAGCTTCACAGTTCACACAATTTATTTTGTAAACACCAGGTTTAGATTGTTTGTCAATTTTGTCTTTATTGTTTATTAGTCTTCTCCCTAGATTATTCTTATCAACCTGAATTGTTTTACAGCCAAATTTATTTAATTTTTTTGAAACTTTATCTGTAATTTTCGGAATATAATTGATAAATTTTAACGGCTCCTTTTCTAATTCTAATGTAGGGTTATAAAATTGTTTTTCTATTTTGGTATCATAAAGAAGTCTTTTCGATACGCAAAGTAGTGTCGAAAAGAAGCTCTTTTCGACACTACTTTTGTTGACTGGTTCCTATGATATTAACAAAATTGTTCAATGTCAATGCTCACTAGCAAAAATTTCGACACCGTTTTGAATGGGATTCCTAATAATGCAGACGTCAAAAGTGACAAGATGCCCGTCCAACTTTTGATCGCGACTTGAATAAATTAATGTTTTTCATTAAAAAACGTGCAAAATAGAAAAAACAGTATAAAATACGCGTTTTAAAAGACATTTAGCGCACCCGCACGTTAGGAAACTCCCCGCAAGCGGGTCGTTTCCTAATTTCGTTCTCGTGCGATAAAATATGGTCTTTTAAAACTAGCATCTTAATATACTATTAGTTAAAATGTTCTTCTGTTTTTTCTTTAATAATTTGTCAATCAAAGCTATCTTATAACCGTTATTACTTGCAATCTGTTTGATAATGGATACTTTTGGAGTTACCTAGACATCCAAAAGTCAGACGTTTTAGATACGAACGACCAACTGACCTGCTCTTTAAACACCTGCATAATTGACAGTACAATAAAAACAAAATACCGCCAGGCAGTTTAGTAGGGTATAACAATTTTAGATTTTAGTATACAACTACTCTTGATAAAGGCCTCATCAAGCCGAAACATATTTAGAGAAAAACATCTCATTAAATTATTTTCAAACATCTAAAAGCAGTGTACTAATTATCCCTAGTATTATTATTCAACGATGTTTCACAAGGATCATACCGCCGAAACTATTCTTTATATTAAATGTTTCATCGACTATATTATAGCTCTAAGTATAGAAAGATCATGCCATATGATACTAGGCTAAAAATAAATAAAAACTTGGCTAATATTAAAAGTAAAATAAGATAACTATCAATATAAGTCACACAAAACACAAATTTAAAAAAAAAACTAAATGGAATATAGCCAGTGTTTAAATTTTGGTGTTTTCCCCCTAAATATATATGTAATGTCACATCAGGCGTTAATTTGAATTAAATCGGGTTATGCTGCTGCTGCTGCTGCTTTACGTGTGGGTTTCTCTAGACGGCATTCACCCAGAAACTTGGTTTAAAATGCTTCGGACCACTCAACTAAGAGCATCTGCCCCAGTTCACTCTTTCATTTCACCCTCTTCCTGTAGTGTATAGACCGTATAATAAGCTGAAAGGAATGTTGGATCGGTGGTACTATATTTTTTGACCCTTCAAGGTGTCGAGCACGTAAAGTAGTAGCTGTGAGCTGAATCTTTGCAAGCACAGAGAGAAGTGACCCCACGGGAAGATCCGGTTCGCCCCGGCCTGGATACCAGGGTAAATGGGGATTTCTTCTGGCTAGGACACCCGATTCTTCGTCGGGGAGAAACAACGATCACTGAACGATAGCCACGTGTTTACCCAAAACGGCGACAAAGGAGCCGCTACAAAACGCATGATGACTCGACCGAAGACGAAGAGGAAGCCTAAACTGGGTCATATGTAAACAAAAATTTGACAAATTGTATAACAGATTAATAAGTAAACACAAATAAGTCGAAAATAATGGCATTGGCATAGTGTAGACACAAATTCTATTCTTAGGATTCGTTGGGCACTTTAAACCTGTTCTGTATATTTTGTATCTAAACCATGTGTTGTAAGGTATATTGGAGAGTTAATAATAAAGTACTTCCAAACTTCGTTGAATAGGGTGGTTGATAATAAAAAAATATCACGGGCAGTAAATTTTTTGTGCGTATACGTTTTGCAACACATTTGTTCTTTGTATTTATACATTTAAATTTCAGAAATTCAAACCCTTTTTTCTATAGAGACCAAAATAGCTTTACTACTTTATTTTTAGTGAAACATTCAACACTCACATAATATTTGAAAAATTGTTTATGCCATAAGAAAGATATAAACCGCAGAACAAAGTTTCGCCGAATAAACATTTTGGCTCAATCTACTAATGTAAACTATCGCACAAATCTCGATAAAGTTTATACGGCATCAATAACTATAACTACAATTAAACATTATGTGTTGGCTTCATATTTATTCTATGCCAGTAAATATGTTAAATGTTATTGTAATAAAATTCTCAGTAGCGTAAAATATTCCGAAGCTCCGAAACATTTATTGCGAGCATATCTACAAATCTGTCTTTATCTGTATAGAGTATTCCATAAACATAAAAATTTATTAACATGTTATTATTTGAGACTTTCTTAACTTCAAAGCGCTTTTTGGAATTTTTATTATTCATCGGATAATGTAAGCTCATAATCGTATAATACTACTTAACGAGGTGCATTTTCTACGGGAACATTTTTTATTTTTTCAATTAAATTTTTAAGGGAATTGCTTAAAGATGTTTAACAATTAAGAACATTCTGTACATTCTGTACTCATGTGTGATTTAAGTCTTGATCATAAAGGGTCCCGTGAGGTGTAGATAGACAAATTAGTCAAATATTGCATGCATAGCGTCGCCTATTCGAACTTTCATAGTATGGTGTAGCAAAGCGTATAAAACGATATATTAAAGTATCAGTTGTTTATTATTCTTATGAAGCAATTAAAAAAACATGATAAGAGTCTAATTGATTCGATTAAATTTATTGTGTCTACTTTTTAGGACAACTAGCAACTGAATGCCTTAACAATACTAATGCTCCCCTAAAAATAATTTAACACGAGTTGACAGTTCTACTTAATATAATTTTGTATCATGTTTAATACGTACAATTAGAAACCTTCACGAGCCGAAATTTTATAGGCCTAGCCCGGTCCGAGGCCGACTAAAATTTGTTCTGTCCAGCCCGTCCTGGCCCGTCCATCCAGACATAATACACTAAGTAAGTCTTCTGTCCAGCCTGGCCTGGTCCGTCCATCCAGAAATAATACACTAAGTAAGCCTTAGAGATCCCGGATCTACTCCGAGTTCCCGACGAGACGCACAGCTCTCTTCTGAATGGAATCTAACAGCTTTAGAGTGTGCTTATGCCGGGTCCAGACCAAGCAGACAATACAACGGCAAAACAGAAACATTCAAGTCTCGCGACAAAGTAGCGACAAATCCAATACATTTCTGGGACATTTTTGTCTCATTTTTGTTTTATTTCCAAATCAGGAAACTTTTGCTAGTCCCGTCTCCAGTCGGTAAAGATCGAAGAGCCTCTGTTTTTTTCTGTGTATTTTAAGACAAGTTGTCTGCGCAGTGTGGAAGGTGTGCGTTGACAAAAGTAGGAGATCAGTGAATCTTTGTGCTTTACTTATAGCATTTCTATAGTCAGTATGTCTTTTGCCAACTGCAGGATCAATAAGGCATATCAGATTTTCGAAATTCTTTGCTGGACATATTTAGAAAATTCTTAAAGCTTGAGCAGATCTCACCATAGTTCAATATCATCCTCACATAACTCAGCTAACAATTCATCTATGTAATAACGATCTCGTTTTTTTAAGTCTAATCCAAAAACGTTTACGTTTTTTGTTGCAACATTGGCTGACGACAAGGCAAACATAAAACTACTGCCTACT
Organism: Pissodes strobi; assembly: GCA_016904865.1. Classification (NCBI taxonomy): domain Eukaryota; kingdom Metazoa; phylum Arthropoda; class Insecta; order Coleoptera; family Curculionidae; genus Pissodes; species Pissodes strobi. The sequence continues at coordinate 16,583 of JAEQML010065229.1, read as the reverse complement.
AGCGATAAATCAACTACAAGATGTTTTCTACCTAAAAGCTGACAAAGGTAATAAGGTTGTTTTCAACGGGTTGATAATTTAATAGACTCCGGGCCCTGTAACAGAATCTCAAGGAATCCATTATCTAAGATGGTAACACAAGTTAAAAACACTTTGAAGAAATGTAGCAACCTTATTTCTGATCAAATTAGATACAAATTATCTCTAAGTAATCCTACTATGCCGAAACTATATTGTCTTCCCAAGATTCATAAACCTGGGAAGGCAATGCGTCCCATAGTCTCGGCAATAGGATCACCAACTTATAATATATCCAAGTGGCTAGCAAACCAGTTTGAAAATTTACCTATAAAACAACAGAATTCAGGAGTACTAAATTCCTTAGATTTCGTAAACAAAATTAAAGACACGATTCTTAATAAAGGTGAAATTTTAATCTCGTTTGATATTAGCTCATTGTTCCCTAGTGTACCAATCCCACAGACCTTGCAATACCTTGGTGAATTACTTGAGATGAATAGTTTTGATAACGAAATCAAACAAGAATATTTAACTTTAACCAAACTTTGCATGGATCAAAATTATTTTCAATACAAAAATAACTATTACCAACAACTTGAAGGCACGGCAATGGGCAATTGTTTATCGCCGTTCTTAGCTAACCTTTTTATGAGTAAATTTGAAAATGAAATCAGTGAGGAGTTCGAATATTTTCCAAGGGTATGTTACAGGTATGTGGATGACATTTTCGCGATTTTCGACACAAAAACCGCTAATGTTGAAGATTTTGTAACAAAACTAAACAACCGTTTCCCCACCATTAAATTTCCTTATGAAGTCGAGAACAATGGCCAGCTACCATTTTTGGATACTTTAGTGATTAGGAACGATAATAACACACTAGAATTTGATATTTATAGAAAAAATACTGCCACTAACCGATATATTCCTAATGACTCCTTCCACTGCGACCAACATAAAATGGCCAGCTTTCATTTTTTAGTACACCGTTTGGTTAACTTTCCTCTTAGCAGAGAAAGATTTAATAATGAAAAGGAAACGATTAAGAATATAGCGAAAGTTAATGGTTTTAATACTAACTTAATAAATAAACTAATTAATAGGCATTTGTTTAGAAAGACCATTCGTGATTCCACTTCTTTCGTTAATCATGATGAAAATACAAAATACGTTTCGATACCGTATGATCCTCAGTATACTAGAGGACTCCAAAAAGTTTTTAAGGAAGTAGGTTTAAAATTAGTATACCAGACTCAGTTTAACATTAAGAAATTATTAGGTGGTCCAAAGGACAAAATTGAAATATTAGAAAGAAGTGGAATATATGAAATTAGATGTATGGATTGTAACCAAAAATATGTTGGGCAAACTAGAAGATCTATACAGACGAGATTCAAAGAACATATAGCTCATTTAAAGTATGGTAGAACAGAAAAATCAAGTGTTGCCGAGCATGCTTTTGATAATAATCATAGAATAACAATTAAAAATTTAAAATTAATTCATAATATAACTGATAGGAGATTATTAGACGCATATAAAAGTATGGAAATTATTAAATATAAAAATAGTTTAAATAGAGATAGAGGGCCTATTCCGTATAGTCCATTGTATTGGTTGATCAAGCGTGACTAGCGGGATCCCAGGATTGATTTTTTTAGTTCCGCTTGATTAAGCAAACAGTAGTATAAAAGGGAGTTAGGTAGATTTTAATTTTAGTTTTAATCATCTCCTGATGATGCTAACATGGTTAGCGAAACGCGCGTCGAGTGCAAATATTCTGTTTCGGTATTGTGGATAAAACTCTGTTTTAGTAGCAATAAATCTTCATCTTCTTGCTGGTAAAAACGCCAGAACGCCACATGGTTAAAAAACTGATTTGCAACAACTCAACTTTGTTGCTGTTTTGTCCTTCTGGTATGGACAGTTTGGTTTAATTTTGCCTTGTCTGATACTTTTTTTGTCGCAATTTTGTCGAGTAATTCTATTAAAATCGTGCTCACATTTTGTCTACTTGGTCTGGACCCGGCATTAGGTGCGGCACCCCAAATGTGTAAGCAATATTCTAAGCAGGGTCTTCTTTGCGCTTTGTAAAGAACTAGCAGCTGCTGCGGTGACAGTTTTTTGTTACGAAATAGCGCACCAAGCTCCTGCGAGGCTGATTTTGCGATGTTAGCAACTTGGCCATGTCAGAACATATTGCTGTTGACCGAGACAACCAGTAGCCCGTTTGATGAGGATGAAGAAATGATCGATCCTCCCATAATATGTCAGTGCCCGTCGTATTGGTTTTCCTGATAAACGTGGCTGCTTGGTTTTTTGCTGCATTGAACTGGACCAAATTCCTGTCGTCCCAGGTTCAAACGTTCTCCAGATCTTGATTAATTGTTGTAATCTGCTCCTGTCTGTGGTGATAAGTCTCAGTCGCTAGTAAAGGTTTTTCTGATCTAAATTGGGAGATAAGGATACTGTCACCTGCAAAATTGTAAACAGGATTATTGGTTTCGGTCAGCAGGTCATCAGTGTAGATGAGGAACAGAGTTGGGGAAAAATATGCGCAAGAATCCACATAAACAAAGAAATATAAATTTTAAACAGAGAAAAAAAAGATAAAATACAACATGTGGTCATGGACAAATATAGTTTGGCAGAGTTAAGCAATACTATTATCTATATTGAAGCAACTAAACCAGGCATCGAACAACTAAATTACTATGAAAATAAAACATTGGATTTCAATAATGATCCAACTAAGAATAAACAGTATTTAGAGAAACGGGGAATAAAAAATATGAAACGGAAGTTAGAGAATCACGAAACTAAATTCAAATTCAAAATTCAAATTTAAATGTTTTATTTGCCCATATAAAATTATAAAATACAGTTATAAATCTAATTAACATTTTGACAAAGAGGATTAATTCCCGATTATAAAAACCGTTAATCTGTTGATACAGATGAAATAACCCTTAAAAATCTAATTTATATAAAATAAATCCAAAAAAAAGCTAATAATAATAAGTAAAAGAAAATTATTCCAGAACGGGAGAGCGACAGATGCAGCAGCGGATAAACGAACCAAGGAGGGTATTGCCCATTATTCAAGACCCCAAAAAAAGCGAAATGCCGATGTCTACAAGGGTAAAGACATTCTTTTCTCTCTCGACAAGAGCAAAGACATTTTTAATTTTTTTTACAAAGTCCTTAACTAATGCCAAATAAGAAAAAAATTTTTTTTTTTATTTTTTTTAAATTTTTATCCTATTTTGTATCTGATCTTAATTAACCTATTCTTTGTTCAACTAGTAACTGTGATTTGATTTTTTAAGAAAATATTTTTAAAGATAGCTGTTTATTACAGGATGGAATACTATTCCACATTTTAACCCCCTCAAATTTAAAAGAACGCTGAAATGATGCGGTTCTATGGCGTGGCACAACAAAAATATCATTATTTCGCGTCATGTGTCTATGCTCAAAATCTAAAAATTCATTTCGCAAGTTTGCCGGTTGGCCTTCCTTTATAATCCGATAAATAAAGTTAAACATATGATGCTTTCGTCTATTTGTCATTTTTAATAAATTATTGTCATTAAGATATTGCGTTATATGGTTTCTATATGGGATATTATAGGCAAATCGCATACAGGAATTTTGAATTTTTTTAATTGCTCTTTTGGTGTTTGCATACAAAGAGCTACCATATACCACATCACCGTAATCGAATAATGATAAAACAAGGCTTTCACAAAGTAGATATTTTTGTTCCGTGGACAGGTTCCGTTTAAGTTTAAAAAGGTTTTTCAGGCGTAAATAGGCTGCTCTAATTTTGTTTTTCACATGGGGTTCAAAAGAGAGAGAACTGTCAAATATGATTCCTAAATTTTTTGCCTCTGAAACAATTGAAACTGGGGTGTTATTTATATGAATATTTATACGATCTTCAAGATTTTGCCTTAAATTTTTATTCGAACACATCAAAAGAATTTTAGACTTCAGCATTTAATTTAAGGTTGTGATTTTTTGCGTAGTTTTCTAGATTCATTAAATCGAACTGAAACTTACGTTGAAATGAATTATTACTATCTTCAATAGAAACTGGAATATACAGTTGTGAGTCGTCAGCATACTGCTGCAATGTGGAATGTTTTACAGCTTTACACATGTCTGCCACGTAGAGTGAAAAAAGTAAGGGTGACAGTATAGAACCTTGAGGTACGCCTTGATTTGATTGGCTAAACTCTGAGCATTGTTTTTCTAACTGTAGGACTGTCATAACACAACTTTCACGATTACATAGATATTCCTTAAAGAAGTTAATACCATATTCAGAGATTCCAAAATACCCCAGTTTAGCCAACAACATTTCGTGATTAAGTGTGTCGAATGCTTTACTAAAGTCGAGCAAGGCCACACATGTCGCTTGATTTTGCTCTTCATTCACTCTTACGTCATTTAATATTCTAACTAAGCATGTTGATGTGCTAAAGTTCTTTCTAAATCCTGACTGGCAATCGGGAATCAAATTATAAGTTTCAACAAAATTAGAAATCTGGTTGTAGATATGTTTTTCAAACACTTTGGATACTGCAGGTAATATACTGATTGGTCTCAAATCCTTGTATTCTTTAGGTACTGAGTTTTTTGCAATAGGTTTAATTATAGCTTTTTTCCATAAATTTGGATATTTTTGCTTAAGTATGCACTCATTAATTATATGTAACAACGGATTTAAGCAAAATCGAGAACAAAGTTTAATGTCTTTAATTGAGATACCATCAATTCCCACGGCATTGGATTTTATTGAGGAGATTATTTTAGTTAAATTAGAATATTCAAGAAGTTGAAACGCTAACACTTCATTACAAGCTAAATTATTTTTATAGTAATCTATTGCTTCTCTACTTACTGTATCCGGAAGGGCATTAATACTATTAAAGAATTTATGAATTTCGGTTGGATTTAATAGATTATTTGGTATAGAATTTTGATTTTTTTTTTGTTAAATGAAGTTTGTCTGCTACCCCCAAAAATCCTTTCCTTTTTTTATCCGACAGTTCATTAAAAAAGGTAATTTTTTCTCTAATGATTGCGTGTTTTGTGTAATTTCTTAGTTCTCTATAATACTGCAAATGCGCTGGAGATTTAGTTTTTAAATATTTTTTATGAGCTCGGTCCCTGAGTTTGATTAAAGTTTTTATATTTTGTGTTATCCAAGGACAAAATGGTTTTTCCTTGATTTTTTTAGTTTTAATAGGTGCATGTCTATTTAGGATTGTCAAAATGTTTCTGTTAAAAAAGTCAACTTTTTCATAAATATCAATCATGCGGTACATCTCGTGCCAGGGAATAAGATCCCCATCATTATAAAAATCTTCGATGTTTATTTTGTCATAATCTCGAAATGAAATATATTTTTCTATAGTCTTTATATTTTCAAATTTAAAAATCGAAAAAATTATATTATGGTCTGATATGGTATCTGAGATGGGCACCGATAGTGACTTTAATGAAATTAAATTATCGCTGCTTACTATGTAGTCAATAAGACTTGCTTTTCCAGTTGTCACATTTATTCTTCTTGGCTCTGATATACGTTGAGATAAATTAAAATATTCTAAAATTTGTTTTAGCCTATTTAAATACGCGTGCTCCTTTAAAAAATCAATATTAAAGTCGCCTGCCACAATAACATGATCAAAATTTAAAGTTAAACCGAGTAAGTCTTCTAGGTTATCCAGGAAATTTGGTATACTGCTAGATGGAGGAAGATATATAGTAATTAACGCAAACGATGTGTCTCTTATTTTAAAAGTTATTCCTAAAACCTCAAAACAATCAAAGGTTAAGTCTAATATACTAACGTTTAGAGAGTTTTTTACATAGAGCCCTACTCCACCACCACGTTCCTCCCTGTCTCGTCTTATAAAATTATAACCCAGCAAATAAATGAAAATAGGTTATAAAGATTCCAAAGGAAAAAGTATTGGTCATCGTTCAATATAAATGTGGTTATCGGGTTGTTAGGCCGTCGTCGATTATCTTTTGCTCTTGACGTTTCGCCAACACGAGCAGTTGGCATCTTCAGAAGCCGAAATTTAGAGTATTTCTGAAAACAAAATTACAAAATAGCCAGATCTCCTAAGTGAATTGGCACACTTGATTTCACCCATCTTAAAATTTTGTCACCAAATGGGAACAATGCAGATGTTTTTAGAAAGGGCTTTTTTAATTCAGTGTTCAACCAATAGGTCAATACATATTTCAGAATGCAGTGTGTCACTGGCCAGTCTCTACTCACGACTCACATATATTCGCTGATTCAAATATGAGAGCAAAATTTGAAGAGGGCGATTTTCATGATTATTTTCTATAAGACGCCCTTTTTAATGAATCTGCAGAGACCTGAAGAAGGAACTGCATAGAGAGAACGTTTGGTCAATGTGTTTGATATCAGGATAATAATTAAGAAAGTTGAGGCCATTGCTATAGCCACAGCAATTTTGAATAATATTACCAAACTTTTAAATGAACCAGAGCCGCCCAATAATGTAGAAGAAGCAGCAATAACCTTGATTAATTATATTAATGCTCAACTTTATATGAACCTTTTTAATATGCTTAATATTAATAATGTGGTAAGACACCAATTAATCAATAATTATTTGAGTCAATTGTAATTTGCTGTTGTGATGTTAATAGTAGTATTTTTGATAAAGAAACTATAAAATTGTGACTTTTTTGAATGTTATTTTAACATCTTTAAGTCGCCTCATAAATAAATATATATTTTGTTGCCATGCTATTAATCAATCATACCTAAGACATAGAGGCCAGAAACAACACATATATAAATACGAATACTTTTATATTTTGATGGAAATAGGTACATCATTTCGTGTCATTACAATCCTTTATTTCCTAACAAAAATTGCAAGAAAAAATGATGAATTAAGAAATAAAATGTACTAACTCTGAAAAAAAATTGTCATATTTTAAATAATCATATTCGGCTTCTTTAGTTTTTGGAGCAGTACATGATTTTCTAATACCAAAATTTTTTTTCTCGATATATTATTGCCTTCAATAACATATTCTACGTTTCCCTCAATTTTATGAATTCTTACTTCTGATTCCTTCTTCGTATGCCCATAATCTCATTCAAACGTTTCTTCGTTAATTTTATTTTAAGACAGTGTTCCTTCTCAGCAAACCTAATTTTCTAAAACTCCAAACTAGTCTTTGATGCAGCCCAGTGACTTGCTTTTCTAGACATTGCTTCATATTCATTTCTTTTTTTTTTACTGGTCGAAAATATGTCACCTGAAAACAAAAATTTTATATTAGATAAGTATATAAGTATAGGTGACTTCTACCATAATTAAGATTGTAGAACAGTTTTTCAAATTTGCTCATTGAAGCTAAAATACATATATTATTTACCTGAAGCACCGAACATTAATTAAACAATAGACTAGAAGGTTCACTCTAAGCCCCGCCCCCAGCATTTCCCACTTTACCCCGTCCCGGAACCTGGTGAAATGCTGATTAACCGCTCAGGCCTCGTACCATGTATCACTCCCTCCTATCTTATCGTTTCCTGGAAGTCAGGCGTCTCGCCTTTGTAAGTGCTGCATCAAAAGTGTTGACTGAGAGTGGACCTTCTAGTCTCTTCTCAATGCTCGGTTTCTAAAGTAAGTAAGAGCTTTTGACAATGACATTCTCAAATTTTGGATATTATTTCAGGAGTTATATATACCTACATTTTCTGCGCCAAATTCTTAAAATAATGCTTTTTTGCCATTTCTTCATTGAAAAATAGAGTCTTAATACGTTGAGCCCCGCATGCCCACCTGTAGACATTTCAGTGTTACTCCTTTGAACCAAATTTGTATTTTATTTCTCCTCGTTATTATTGTTAGAGCGTTTATTGGTACATTTTGTAAAACAAACAGGCAAACAGGTTTTCTCCTCAACGTAGTGCTTCTAAGCAGGTAACCCAGAGGTCCAAACCTTCAAAATGGGCTTCAAATGGGCTAGTTCTATGGAAATTCGAAGAATTTTAGGTTAGATATTGTGGATAGGGCTTCTTTCAATGCCATAGATAAGAGACCATTGGTCTACTAAAAATTTATATCAAAACCGCATACCTCAAATTATAAGCAGAAACAGTTTGGGGAGTTTTCGAGGAATGTTTCATGTAAGTGATAATGAAGCTTTAAGACTACAAGATGATCACCTTTCAGGCTTTCTGGATTTGCACCAAAATAATAAATTCAAGTCGTCTTACACCCCCGAATAAGACGTATGCATTGATAAAAGTAACGTCCTGTTTCGAGAAAGAATCTGCTTTAGACAATACATTTCCAACAATCGACACCGCTACGGTATAAAATTATTTAAGTTGTGCATTTCTGAGAGCTACACTTAAACATTCAAGGGTTACACTGGAACGGAAACAATAGATGGTGTTTCCATTTCTGAGAAGGTTGTAATGGAGTTAATGGAAGGTTTGCTGGATAGTAGACGCACTCTCTATACGGACAACTGGTACATAAGCGTATCATTGTCTAAAAGTCTGTCTGATAGAAAAACACAGTTAGTGGGCGCATTAAGAGCGAATCGTAAGGAGAATCGCCAACAAAGAGTCAAGACAAAGTTAAAGAAAGGCGCAAAGTGACAATAAACGGTAAAAATTAAGTGGGGCGATAGGAAAGAAGTCATGGTTCCTATGTGCAGAGCTTGCTTTCATAATGCATTTAGTTTAGCAGATATAGAGTGAATAAATCCATTTTTATTTTTTCTGTGTTTTCCCATTAATATAAATATGCATTTTAAAGGAAAAACCATTGTTTTACTTATTTGCCAAAAAGCAAAAAAACGACAACTCAGCCTTACCAATTTTTTACTTCCTGGGACCAGACATTCATATGGTATATGCCATTCTCACATAATGCGTGTTCAAATTCAACGCTGCTGAGTGACTACTCATGAACATGCAGTCCCAAGAAGTAAAATGGAAGTGCCCACCCGTGGGCACGCGGGACTCAACGTGTTAAAATAGAACCATAAATTATACACCTTCATAGCTTTAGTCACTTAGGAAATCATGATTCTTTGGTTTAGTGTAGAACATTTCCAATTAGAATACAATGTACTATGCCAATGCATCGCCATCGAATGCATGAAGCCTTTTAATAAGTTGTTTCACTTCTGTGTCAATTTAAGAATATGTTGATCAAGCTGGGAAAATATGCCAAGATCCATGATTTCTTAATTACTTCTTACTACTATTTGTAGCATCCTTCGTTCATCTGCTCTTTCTTCCATAGATAAAAGATATGCTGTCTTAAACCTCGTGAGGTATAATACTGGTCAAATCACCAGAATTATCTACTGCTGCATTGGCAATTATTGTAATAGTCTCTACAAAAATTATTTAAAAAATAACAACCAAGAACTATATATAAACATTTTAGACACAAAGTAGTTGATTATAATTTGCATCACCAGCATATTCGAGCTGCTAATATTCCTTTTATTTCAATATTAATGCCAGTTATTTCTGGTGGTTTCTTTGCTGGCCCTCCTCCAGTTCCTAGCACATAGCATCTTTTATCTGCAACTTTTTTCCTTGCCCTTTTTTTGAGGCTTCCATATTTTTTTCTTAAAGTAATTCAGTCTCTAAAGGCTTCGCTCCTCTCACTATTAAATTCTATCTGAATCCTTGTCTAATATTCCAATTTGTGTTTGTTTAGATTGCTATCAGTTTTTCTAATTTTGCTCTAAACTTTTTTATCATGCAGAGTAGTAGGCATTTTTCTTTTGAGTTAAACTTTTTTGATCTTTTTATCACCGACATTTTCCCACAAGTTAGATTTAAGTAGAACTTATATCGATCAAATGTTAAAGGTATAAAGCCCAAATCATGCAAATTCTATGATTTTGGCAGATATATCCTACAGCTCATGTGCGAATGCTACCATACCTATATATTTCCATGAACCTAATTCTGTAGAAATGAGTCCGATTATCGTATGGACAAAGGAATGATATCATTGAACCACGTTCAAGTTTGAGTATGGTTCAGTTGAACTCTGTCTTCAACCGGAGTGCGACGTATGTATTTGCAATTCACAGAAGTTTACAGGGCGCAGATTTATACCTATTAGATAAACCTATAGATCAAAAAATCCTGCCTAACTTTCCTGTATTAATACACAAATAATGCTTTTTATAACGTAAGTCTTTAACAATGGTTCGTGAAGCTCAAATTACCTACCTTTTCATGTCTCCTACATTCATTAATAAATCTTTTAATACATTCAGCGATAAACTCTTTTAATCTACTTATTTATAAATAAAAGTAACTATGACAAATAAGCACTTTAACTCTCCTGAAAGTATTTAAGAATATTAATGTCCATATTAAATTCCAAAGCTCTGCTCGTTCGAAGCGAATTTATAAAGTTGTCTTCAAAGCAATTCAAACTTGAACTAAATCTAAACTCACTGCCAAAGTACAAAACATAGAAACAGAAAATGACAGTGGTGTTTATAAAAAGCAATATGAATTATGTATCCCGCATTGTGCACGTATGTATTTTTACCTCTTTGTTTCATACGAGGTACGAACAAATTTTTCTGGCTATTCTTTTAATTTTTCATGGGATATAATTCTTAGCTTAATACATTTTGATGGTAATTGCCTAAAGGCAAAGCCACTAGCCAAGACAGAAAGAAAGAATACTTTAATGTAATATATTAACTAGATGTTTCTGGTTATGAAGACATTGATTACATAATAAATAATATTTGAGGCCCTGGATCTGGATAGCTTTTACTTTCTATAATATTGTAGCCAGCTAGAATATGACGAGTGGTTGTACATTTAAAAATACACTTCACTGATATTTTGCTGGGCAGTAAGAAAGCTTGAATTCTTAAGCCCAAGATATGCAAATAGTTGCATCATCTTTGAACCTTTAAAATTATATGAATATATATTAATTTAATACTAATTAATTTATTGAAATGATAAATATAATTTAACACAATAATTAATAACTTCGGGTAATATTCAATTCAGTTTTAAAAGCTTGAACTGCTTTCAAAATTCTGCAAAATTGCACTAATACTTGCGATAATGCATCGTATTCAAAGAAGGATTACAATTATAATGAGCATAATTTCCTGTAACTAATTGGCAGCTTTATTACCAAGAAGATATCTGTCATCAGTCATAAAAAAATGCTTGCATACATATCTGCTATGAGTAACATTGTCTCTAAGTCTAGAATAACAAGCGTAACCAAATTAATGAAAGCATAAGATTAAAGTTGAACCTTAAGCAGTGTTTCATTAAAATGTATGCAGTATTGTGTCTAAAGTATTGCAACTTAATTTAGTTTCACGCCCAAAGGATTAGATAATGTTTGTGGTATTAACTTTGGTGGTATTAACTTTTTAAGCGGCAATAACTTTTCGGAAGAAGATACAAATAAAAATTTAGAAACAACTCATTTATCTAATATAAAATTGTTTCTAAAGAGATACTCATTGAATAATTGAACCAACATGTTTATGTCATTGAAGGTAGTAAGTAGCAAAATCTTCAATATGTAAACCTACATGGCATTTGGAACTTGTGTGTAGGATATTTCATCGGCCAATGGGCAATCCTATCTAATGGCACAACCTGCTGAACATTTCCAGTTCTATGTGGTACAACTCCTCGTAGTGTCGATATTAAAGAAGTAGCCAATAGAGGGGCCATGATTTCCCTGAGAAAATCTAACTAAGTAAGTTGTGGATGTACACGTCGAAAAAGTAACCAAGCGTTTATAATTGACGCGCTGACACAAAATCTAATAATTGGCCCATAACATTGTCCATCTCTAAAATGTATTCTATATCGCTAAAAAAATTCTAAACTATTTCAAGAGTTCACGTAAATGTTACTATTTCTTTCTTTTAAACCGTGAACTGATCCCCTTGGTTCTTTTTCAAATCTCTCAATGGGGCTTTTTTATTCTGTTATTATGGATTGTACGAGTTATATAGATGTTGTTAATTTGCCTAATGTAGACGACTTAGCAATCTCCTACCAGCACAAACTTCAATTACCAACTGAGCAAGCCTTGAAAGAGGATCTGGCTAAGCTTAATAATTACTTCAAAAAATGAAGACTGTGTCCATGCTCATAGAAAACGGAAGTCTGCTGTTTCCATAAATACAGCCGGCGCCGGCGCGGCATGTCAATGATGCCTATGCTACAATATAATTCAATGACAGGATCCTTAACCATAGGAAAGCCCAAGTACTTAGGCGTGATACTCGAGATTCAGTCTACATCTCGAAAACGTGACTAGTAAATTGAGAACAAGCAATAACATAATCGCCAAACTTGCTTGAACAACATGGGGATCTACAGCAGCAATACTATGGAGTAGTTTTCACCTTGGTGTACTCTGTCGCGGGATATTGCTGTCCTGTTTGAATCAATAGTGCGCACATCACAAAAAGAGAGGTGCAACTTAACCAAACGATGAGATTGATTACTGGGATTATAAGTTCAACACCAAGGTTCTGGCGTCCAATGCTCAGTAATATCACTCTGCCAGATATCCGAAGAACCGCAGCCTCCTTAGGAAATATAGAAAAAAATGGCTAACGTGGACCTAAAAATCTTTACTAATATCTCATACCCAACAGGGCAGATCAAGACATAATAAAAGGAAAAGTTTATATGACTCATAAATGTGTTACTACGTAGACCGAAACCACATGTGACCATCACATCCACCTAGACGATCCAACTCATGGTTTCGATGGATTCGACTTGCCACAACAACTGTGGCCAACGCTCAAACCAAGTTAGAACGGATGCGGAAATGTGCTGATTCCCTGCCGTAATGGGGCAAAGCTTAATCACCACAATGTGCAACACATGCCAGCAACAAACTATCCGCTACATTGTATCGGGGTACCCTCACCGTCCCTACTCAGGCGACCTCGAGGACTTTGTGAGAGCTACACCAAAGGCAATCGAATGCTTACTCAATTTAGATGTAGATATATACTTTTATACATTTCTGTATGTGTTTGCTGACTTTGTAACATGACATGAACCTGTCTGGTCATGTATATGTATTTTGTATTATGTGTTCCTTTATCACACATCCTACTGCAACCCCCAAACCCTAAACAGATAAAACATTTATTTCTTATATAAATGGCAAGGAGTTGTTGTAGCTGTCCAGAAAAATTTCACCGTTTCCTAATACAAAATTTAGGACTATTTTTTGTAACGGATTTACCTAAGTCATAACTGAATCTCTTCATATATTTTAAACCTAGCCACTAATCGCTTTCCCCTGATAAAGTGTCTCTTATGGTGGTGCCCATAATATAGCTCCATACATTCATCGAGCGATCAAACTAAAGGGAAAGACTAGGGATAGGTTTCAAATTTCGCTATGTGGGCTAATAAATGTCTTACTTTGCGACAGCGATCAGTTTCATCTGAATTATTATTTTCTAAGTTGGGGTTTGGAACCTTCGGCAAAATGCTTTACAACAATTTTGCTTTACAACAGTTTTGCTAACGATAATCAGGACATGATTACAAAATTTCATCCACGCCGAACTCGCCTTACTTAATCTCAATCATCCTCTGATGATGCTAATATGGTTAGCGAAACGCGCGTCGAGTGTAGTAGAGAGTGTGTTGTAGATTGTTATTTTCGTTAAAATGTAGATTCCTCCAAATTGTCAAAAATTGTCTCTGAAGATGTCCTTTGATACAGCGATGTTTTGAATATCAGCTTTTTCCCCAATCAATTGCCGTATTTGTTTATGTATTGTATCCAAATACTAGCAAAATGGCCATTGTGTTATAAATATCTTCTGTAGTTATAGAAAGTGAATTATCACCGGAGTTATATTATGTGGCACACTTATAGCTTCCACTACATATACCTATTTTTAAAAAATTCTGCTGGCTGATACAATTTGAAAAAATCGAGAGGCCAAGCATTTCTCTGGATGAGCTCTTTAATTATTGCTGGAAGATTTTGTTTCTAATGGTTTATTTTTAGATGAGGCTCATGCATCAGCCTCTCCCATTCGCTTTATTTATTCTTTACTAGTTTACGTTTCTTCATTCCCTCTGTACTGCATGAAGCTAATTTTCAACAATATTTTTCTCTTCAGCTCCTCTTTCTTTCTTTTTCTCCCCACTTGCAGATTTTTTTCCAATATTCCCATTTTCATCTATTTTTGAAATATTAGCTCCCTTGGCTAAAAGTAGACGTATGTTGTTTTCTTTCACAATAAGATCGTCATCGGTAATGTCATTAACGCCGGTGTCATCTACGTCCGGACGTAAGAGAGTAATATCAAAAGCTTCAGCTGCTTGAAAATCTTCAAACGATTTCACAGATTATTTCTCAATTTTAAACTTCAAACAGAGCAAAATTTGCAATGAAGAGAAAAATTTATCCATAGAACATCATACACTTGCATTTTGCAACAAAAGTTTAAATAAAAAATTATGGGAGTGAAAATCTTAAATAACTTATTATATAGAGGATTGGCAAAGATGCGATACCTAAGCTACTCCTCATAAACGCCGATTTTATGGAATCATCAATATTTTCCAACATTATAATTTAGGTTGGTGATTGGTGAATTATTGATAAAACGTGGTAACAATCTCATTTCTAAACTACTTTTTTCTAAAACACCTTATATTCATGCACATAAAATAAAACTCTGAGGATTTATTTAAAATATATTTACTTCATCTCATTTTTTTTCAATTGCTTTGGAGGATACATTTTATGGTTTTAGACATTTAGAAGCCTTTAACATTAGATTGAAAAACTAATCACTTATATTGCCTACAAAAAAATCAAAAACTGCATTATAATACTTATGATTTTTTAGTGGGAGAACATGGTAACATGTCATGGGTTATGGAAGCCCCGTCTCCTTTATGGGTTATTGTAAATATTACTTTTTCTTTTATAGAAAAGTTCCGTTGACACATTGGTTTTAAAACGATTTGTAGGAGACTGACAAAACACACTTGGAACTAATCTCCCTAACTGTCAATATTCTTATAATGTATTATTACGATAGCTTTAATTCCATGGCTAATCATTCCAACTTAACAATGATCAGGAGAATGTTCCCTCTTCCACTCCCCTATGCATACTTCTTACTAAAAAAAAAATATTAAGAGAAAACAACCTACCAACTCTTGCCGACGTTTTTTTTTTCGAACGCTCCTCGTATGCCATAATCTCCATTATCTTATTCAACAGAGATTCATATTTAGTATTTATGATCTCTGTATCCACTTAGTGTATCCTAACAGCTGACACTCTGCTGTTACTTACGTTTCACAAATAAAAATAAAAACCCGGTAAAAATACTTAGAGGCAACCGTCGGCACTTCTTGCATGTGCCGTGATGTCCCGTCTTTTACTCTTTTGTGACATTCAAATGAAATAAAAGAGGAGATATGGCTTTATGCTCTTAATTATTTGTGATATGAATGCAAGATGCAAGGAAGTTGCGCTTATGAAGATTATTGTCTTATTTTTGTCCGCGGCTTAAGTCGCATTTACCCGCACTTTGAAGGGTTGCTTTATGAATTACATTGTCTCGTGGGAAATATAAACACATACTTTTTGAAATTTAAGTTTATTTAAATGTCATTGGCAAGATAATTGTCTTTGTTTTCGTATCAAATAAAATATTAGAATATAACAAGGTATGGGTAAAATGTTGGCTAACACAGATAAAGCCAAAATTTTATACGCTTATAAATTAATATTTCGTAGATTTAAAGACATATACATAAATGTAACGTTTATTTGAGCACATTTGGTATAAAGCTTACAATTATTGTAGCAAATTAAACAACATCTTCATATAACTCAAAATACAGATTAAACCAGCAATAACACTATAGAAACACCTACAATATCAATAAATTCAAAACAATACAGTGAGAATATGGCAAAGAAAGAAACCACAAATAAAGCATTTCAATAAACAAAGTTCAAAATTAGTGAAGGAATTTACGAGATCAAAATATTCTGACACTGTGTACATGGTTTCTACTGAGAAAAATCTTTTTATAACAACCTTTAACATTTTTCTATTGAGCTTTTTTACAAATGTTGGCAATACATTATAAAGTTGAATGTTTAGTATATTTTTAACATATTTATTAGGCCTGGTACCTATATGATCAAATCAGATCGGCTGATCCTGTTCACTAGTGATGAATATTTGAGTTAAGTAGTAGATCATTTCTGCTTCCATGAATCTGAAGCAACTGGGAAAAAATGTGCAATGCCATATTTATAAAATGCATATTGCAATGGACAATATAATCAATGTAGCGTTGTAAATGCTACCAAACCCAGAAATATAGTTTCTTCACTTTCACTGGTAGATTTATGTGGTTACTAATCTCCTTATCTTGCATTAGGACTATACCTATACCTATACCTATTCTGGACTGAGAATTTATATCTTAAAATTGA
>JAEQML010065228.1:0-21212 GCA_016904865.1 Pissodes strobi | reverse complement strand
TTTTTTCACATTACATTATCTTAATTAAAAATATCTAAGCAACTATTCTTGTTTTAGTTGATATATACTTCGAGATATATTTTTAAAAAACCACTGGATATTTATAAATTACTAGCTATAATCCGTATTTTTTACATCAAAGCATATTATAATTGTTAAACTATTTCTAAAACTGAGCTTTATCCACAATACCGAAACAGAATTTTTGCACTCGACGCGCGTTTCGCTAACCATGTTAGCATCATCAGGAGATTATTAAGACTTAATCATCTCCTGATGATGCTAACATGGATAGCGAAACGCGCGTCGAGTGCAAACATTCTGTTTCGGTATTGTGGTTAAAGCTCAGTGTTGGTGCATGTTGCCGAAGGTTTCAAACCCCAACATAGTTAAATTATTTATTATAATAATTATTATGTTCCTTTGTGTGATAGGTATGGCTACCAAGCAATTTTTTGTTTTTATTTTAGTGAATTACATATAATTAACTATTCAACTAACAAAAGTAGTTAATAAGTCATCCATTGTCAAAGCTTGCTCCCTACTCGCGCCGCCAGATTAACTGCCAGGCTTTCTTGTTTAGAAGGTGATGATCGAGCGAGCTCTACGTCATAGTTACATTCCTTTTTGCTCCAATAGCGATTTTATAGAGGGCGTAGAGCTAAACCGGAGGAAAATGATATCGCAATCCCCGTGGGGCGTACAGCTGAACAGAAACCGAGAATGCTACCGCTATCATCGGCCATATTATTAGAATAAATATTCCGTTTTGCGCGGACGTACGGATGAAGTGTCACTTCTGGCTTCTGGCATGTAGTCCACAAGCACAATATTTTTTTGCTAATATTTAAATGTTTTAATTTGTAGCATAATCTTGTGATAAATCTCATAATTTTTGCAACCCTACCTTTTGAGTAAATAAATAATTCATGCAACCAGGCTGAATAATATCGGATTTACAATCGGTGTATTGATTAAGAGCTGAGCTTAGGAAGCCCTAGGTGTAGCTTCCATTTATTATTAAAACCATGAATTTTTGCACTAGATACTAGATCAAACTTCTTCCCTATATTTTGTGAAGATACAAATAGAAAAACTTCCTAGCTTCATATATTGATGTAGGTAACACGCATATATCTTTTTTTTGGCTGACAAAATTATAATGTCGAAGAAAGCATCCCTTTCGTCGAGATTTTTGTAAAAAGTATATATACCCACCCTTAAATATGGCAACTAATTGTTGATAACATTTTAAAATAATGCAGTGACCTGCATATTATAGATTGCATATACAATCTAAATTTATTTAAAATACCAATAAGCTGTAAAAAATTAAAAAGTAATTTAGTTCTATTTGATACATATAAAGCATGAGGAACAGCGCCCAATATTTGTTAACCTTTTGCTACGCATTCCTAGGTACGCTATATTTCTAATTGAAAATAAAAATCGAATTTTAGTGGACCATAAATTATTTTTTAGTACTGGCGGAGCTAAAACCAATAACAGAAAATTCGGAAACGGGCCTGGAAAATAAGCAATTAAGACAAAGTAGTGAGTATAATACAATTTGTTTGATATAAAACTGGCAGTTTTTCCATGTTCTGGATATTATTGTAAAACGTATAAAAAGCATTGTTAAAATCAAAGAATCAAAAACTCTTAAGTAATTAAGGTAATGCAACATTTACACTTTTTGATGGCTGATCTTTGTTTCTCACATATTTCATACACTCCATATACAAACATACATCTTTTCATGCACCCGCTTTTTTTGACTACAGGGGCTGGAATTACAGACGTTTTAAACCCACAAAACTGGAATGCCGCTAGCAAAGAAGGTCAGTACTAGCATACTACGGACAACTTGTTCATTGCGAATTCCCACCCTTTGATAAACATTTAATAACAGCTCGGTACGTTTCTATATGCCTATCTTAAAAACGTTCCATGGCTAGGGGTGGTCTGATTGATACCTGAATGACACTGAGCGAGATCTATTTTTCATTATTTAAAATACTTTTCTCTTGTCGTACAATAGTGTGGTTTAGCCGGTGGCCCTATGCTCATTACATTTACTTAATTTTTCAGGAAACGGTAACGATGGTCTTCTCCAAAATCTACTGAACAGAACCCAAGCACAAAACGGCGTTCTAAAAGACGTGAAGCTGTTCTTCGTGACGGTGCAAGGTGCCCTAATGCCAGCCAGTGTTATCACTGGTGGATTTACCGGTTTTGTGCAAGGCTTGGGCAATATGGGAAACATGTTTGGAAATTTGGGCCAATCTATACAAAACCTGAACCCACTTAACTTAAATGGAAATCCTTAGCGCTAATACATGTAACTACTTATTATAAATATATACTTCTTAATAATTTGCTTGAAATATCTACATATACCTCATAGGCTATGAACTTCTAGGGGAAGTCGCAGTAATAAGAACCGCCATCAGACCTTAGTACTTGTAATGATTTTGCTTCATTTACCCCTGTTACCATGTCTTGGCAAATTTTTAAACCCATCTATTCCAAAACTGGTCACAACGCTGGGGCTGAAAACAGCAATACTCATAATTAGTTTCATTATTATATTATATGAATTTCTTTCATTCTTCCACATTCTTCTGTTTTAGTATGTCGATTTGTCCTTTTTAAGCTTTCGTACCATTATAAGGCTAAATGTCTTTTACAGACTCTCTTCATCGTAAAGCCTTAATGTGTTGAGAGAATGACTATTTCTAAATGGATTATTCCAGTCAATAATATGGTGATGATTCCAATAGACATGCATGAATGTCAGTGTTTCAACATGCCTTCTAACGGAAAAAAAATGTGAAAATAGTGCACATTATTAGAGTTATGCCAATAAGAGAGGTTAACTATAAAGTCTATGTATCTAACCAGAACTCTCTAAAATTAAAATAGAGCAGATACGCACTTCACATGCTTTGGATATGCCATTCATTTCCACCTTTCCTACTTACAATTTTCAATAGAGTCACACAAATTGTTACTTTTTTTTCCCCACCTTAAATCTAGATTTTTTAAATAAGGCTGCTTCGGCTCTGGTACCAGGGTGTAAACTGCACAAGGGCTAATTTAGTTACCTTATCGAAGCTTAAACGAGAAATCTAAAAATAAAATTAGTTAGTAGATGCAATTTAAAGAGTAAAAAGCTCGTGCACTTTATCAAGTTTTGAAATGATTCAAAGTCAATAAACTAAGACCTCCCTGCGGAGTTTTTTTACCTCTGTAGGGTGCTGTGTGGATGAATAAATAAAACATGGCAATTGGCAAGAAAGATAAAATTACATATTTCCGATTATCGTTTTACTCCTGACACTTTTGGCGGGAAAATAATTTACCTCCTCGGTCTTCTGAGCTCCTGGTAGAATATGAATTTTCGTTAAGAGAATAATTTTAACAATTTTAATGATAAACAAGAAAATGATTCCAGATTATCGTTTTTCTCCTGATGCTTTTGGCGGGAACATAATATACCTCCTCGGCCTTTTGCGCTCCTGGTAGAATATGAATTTTCGTTTAGAGAATTTTAATACTTTTAATGATAAACAAGAAAATAATTCAGATTACCGTTTTACTCCTGATACTTTTGGCGGGAACCTAATTTACCTCCTCGGCCTTCTGCACTCCTGGTAGAATATAAATTTTTATGTAGAGAAATTTAAAACTTAGGAGATATAAAGCAGATTATTTATTTATATATTTAATGATACACTTTACAAACACCAATAAACACTAAATTGGTAATTACATGTAAAGGAAAGCAACAATATATACATATAGTAAAAAATATAACAAAAAATAATAATTAGAAAAACAACAGATAAACTCTATATACAAACTAACTATTACCTATATGAAACAGTACCAGCCTCAACTGTGCTTGGGACACATTAAAAAAATCTAATTTGGTTTTATTTAGATAATGGTTACATCTGTTCAGCATGCTTTCAATAGGCGAAATACTTCCAGGATTTACTCTAAATGGATCATACTTTAATTGCCTTAAGTTAGCTTTAGGAACATTAAATTTGATGTGATTTATTAGCATACAATTTCTATATTTAAGGTTACTGACAATAAAGTATATAAACAAAACAGCTTGAATATTTATTCTTTCTTCCAGCTTCACAAAATTGAAACTTTTTAGCATTGACATGTATGAAACCAAATATGGATAAGCATGGTTCTTTTTAACATAAAGATAACGTAGAAATCGTTTTTGTACTTTTTCTATTTCATTTGAATGGAAAGTTGTTGATGGCATCTATACTTGTAATGCATATTCAAGATGCGGTCGCACAAGGGCATTATACAATTTCACAATAATCTCAGTAGTGAAATTTTTGCTATTTCTGATTACAAACTCCAGTGACTTAAAAGACTTTTTAATGATAAAGTTAAAGTGAGTGTTAAATTTCATATTGCTTTGGTAGTAAACCCCTAAGTCCTTAATTTCATCACACCTTGTTATTTTTTGATCTGCAATATAAAAGTCTTCAATTCTTTTACCTTCCGAGTGTAAGTAACAATAGCACACTTCTTTACATTTACAGACATTTTATTAATATGAAACCATTCAACCACCCTAGCCAGATCACCTTTTAGTTGTTGGATGTCACTCTGAGATTGAATAATTTTATAGAGCTTAAAGTCATCAGCGAATATAAGACAGTTTCAATTTAGCACCACATCTGGTAGGGTATTTATGAAAGTAATGAAAAGCAAGGGCCCCAAATTTGAGCCTTGTGGCACTCCAGATGTGGCTATATAAGGATCTGAAAAGCAGCATCCAACTCTGACTGCTTTCTATTAGTCAAGTAAGACTCCATAAGCAGGTATGCCTCCTTAGAGATGCCATAGTCAACCAATCCATTCAAAAGTATAGAGTGGCTAACTTTATCAAATGTGTAACGGAAACCCCTATTTACATACTTAGTTTTAGTATATATTATGTCATTGTATTAATTTCGTTTATAGAATATAGTTACAATTTGTATTAGGTATATTGTTATAACATCATTTCATTATTTTCTAAATTGTTGTCCACATATACTTATAACACTCAGTAGATAATATTGTAAACGATTAGTTTTTAGTAACACGTTTTATTTCGCCAATACACCTTCGCCAGTACAGTTATCATAATTACATAACGCCATGAGTCGACTCTGCTAATCATACAATAACTATATCTACGCCTTATTTCTAATCTATCTATATACTCCGTATTATATAACACCGATTCGATACTACTGCTGCGCCATTCGTTTTCCAGGGTTGTCACGTCCTCGCCTATTTGAACGTCGCACGTCGCCTCTCCAAAATTTGCTTGTTACAATATATCATTATTTTTGACCCGAGAGTTAGTTAGTTGCACATACCACACATGTGGTATGTGGTTAGTTGAAATAAAGCTAGCAATAGAACACGACCGCTGTTTAATTTCACTTTGCCGTTACAAATGCCTTTTCACAGTCAGTGTAAAGGACATCAAGCTGACTTCCACTATCAAGTGCTCTGGCTGCGCATTCAGATAAAGTTAACAAATTAGTGACAGTGGATTTGTCAGGTAAGAACCCATGCTGGCTGATACTGAAATTAGATTTAAGATTCTCATAAAGTTGATTATACAAGACTTTTTCAAATATTTTGGCTATTACATTAATAAGGCTAATTGGTCGATAGTTTTTTATATCATTTACTTGATCATTTTTAAAAATAGGTGAAACAAGCGATTCTTTCAATATTTCAGGAAATGTATTATATTCTAACGAAAGGTTAAAGACGTGAGTTAATGGTGTAATAAAGAATGCGGATAGAGCTTTGTAACTGTAAGCTGGAATGTTGTCACTACCAGTGGTTTTCTTTGGTTTTAAGCTTTTTATACTAAGTAAAACTTCATTGGCAGTAATTTTTGTAAAATTAAATGCATTATCACAGGTTGATGGTTGTACAGTACAGTTAAAAGTTGAATCAACAAACACTGATTTAAAATAGTTAGCAAAGCCATTGGCAATGTCAGTCGCCTCTGAATACAGATTGCCTTCAAAAGTCATATTCTCAGGCACTCCATTATGACCGGATTTAGTCTTGATAACAGACCAGAATGACTTAGGATCGACATTGATATTGTTTTGAATTGTAATTTTGTATTGGTGATATTCTAATTTAATTTGACTTTTAATGACCTTTCTTAAATTTTTGTAAATTGCGAGCTCCTCACTATTTGCCCGCCTTTTTTTAATTGAACAATGTAATTTATTTTTTCTACTACCGTGCGTAAAATACTCACTTTACGCACTCTCTGAGATTCGTAAAATAGGCCTTTTTAATGTGCAGTGCGTAAAGTAGGTTATTTTACGCACTAGTGCGTAAAGTAAGTAATTTTACGCACTAGTGCGTAAAGTAAATCTGACTAATTTTTTGACGTTTAGGTTTTTACGCACTAGTGCGTAAAATAATTTATTTTACGCACTAGTGCGTAAAGTAATTTAATATTATTTTTGCTTTTTCATATATTTTTTGATAGTAGAAAAAATTTTGTATGCTACTCATGTGTAAAGTACCCTTTTTTTATTCATGGGATTGGCGCATTCGCCTACGGCTCATGCGACAATATTCCCATTCATAAAAAAAGAGTCACTTTACACACTTGTTGCATAAATAACTATTTTTGTCTAATTTTACGAACTAAATCTATAGAGTACCAGAGCGGAAATCTCGGCTGATGAGCACATTTTTTAGCTTTTTGTTTGGGTATAGCTTGGTCCATGCAGCTATACATGGTTTTATAAAACAAATTGAGGCTGTTACTGACATTATTACATGAAAGCACCTCCGACCAGTCAGCATTTTTAATCAACTCATAGAGCAAATTAAAGTTTCCATTAGAAAAGTTGTACGAATAACTTTGAGCAATTTTATTCTGGGCAGAATGTTCCCCATCTAAGTTTACTGTTAACTCAAGCGCAGGATGATATGCATCCTCTGGAACAAGCTGGTAGTCGGACCTACTAACACATGAAACTATATTCGACATCACCAAATCTAGACATTTGTTTTTAAAATTCTTAACATTATTAACCTGTTCAATATTATGTAAACTCAAAAACTCTTGAACCAATAAGGACTTATCATTATCACAGTTTAAAGAAGGAATATTAAAATCACCTATAACAATAACATTAACATTTGGATGTTGCAATAAAATATCATCGATGGCATAAAAAAATCTTACACATAAACAACAGACACATAAATAAAATACTTCTTAAAACTAACCTTTAAAATGACGCACTCCATATCACAGTCGATGTTCACAGTCTCATAGGATGTTTTTCTTTAGTGCTAATAGGACGCCTCCACCAAATAAGACATTGGCGTCTGGGCTACGATCCCTTCTTATAACAGAATATCTTTCATCAAAGAGTTCTGAGTCCTTGATGGACTCGCAAAGCCATGACTCAGAAACTGCCACCATCTCATAATTTTCTGCAAGTAAATTAGTATAAAATGACTCCGTTTTGGTTCTCAGCCCCCTTGTGTTTTGGTAGTATAAAGAAAAGCTAGAGTTTATTCCTGGTTTAGAGGAGCCACCCTGGGGGAATCGGGATGTTTCCTCTTTGGTGCTAAAAAACGAGATACCATTGCACCACTGGGCTAAATTTCTTTACGCCAGGCTTTGTGGAAATTATCCTGCCTGATTGAGACTTTCATAGATGAGAATAAAGAGGGATGTTTTGATGTATGCTCCTCACATCTTACCTCAGGAAAGTGTTGCGCAAGCATTCTCTGCAGATCTTCTGGTTTAGTGCTGGGGCTGAGTCTGGTAACATGTAGATAGGTGTACTTAGGAAGGGTTTGTATTTGGCAATAATTCAGATTATTGTTTTACTCCTGATACTTTTGGCGGGAACATAATTTACCTCCTCGGCCTTCTGCGCTCCTGGTAGAATATGAATTTTCGTTTAGAGAATTTTAATACTTTTAATGATAAACAAGAAAATAATTCAGATTACCGTTTTACTCCTGATAGTGAAACGGACCAAACCGGGGTCAATAGTTTAGATATTATTTGATATATTTAATTATTGTTTATAGGATACTTTATATATTATTACGGCAAGGTAAAAAAATAAAGGAATAAATATTTATAGGTAATATGGTAAAGCAAAATACATTGGCAATTCAGAAATATTTAAATCGGCTGTGTTAAAAACTGCTAAAATCATGCAAAACGCACGGTGTTCATAAAAAAGGGCCAAAGTTAGGTAGAAACACTTAAAAGCCCACACGCAGGGCGATGTTGCTTGGCAATAAGGGCGAGAGTCGCAGGGCTAAATCGAATGAGGGGGACTTGGCCTATAAATACGCGACAGAATTTGATATAGACTCAGTAATTTTCTTTTAAAGGTAAAGGGCGTTACGCTGCCAGTTTGTTCATAGATCACTTCTTTTATTTGGAATATAATCGAATTTTAGAGAAGGCAAAAATAATTTCAAAGTAAATTAAATTCATAGGTCACTTATTTTATTTGGTAAATAATGGCATTTTAGGGAAAGTAAAATAATTTTAAAGTAAATTAAATTCATAGGTCACTTATTTCATTTGAAAAATAATCGCATTTTTGCTTGCTAAGTCGAAATAATTTTAAAGTAAATTAAAAATGGTTATTGCGGCTGAATTAAATAGTTTCCTGGGGTGACATTACAGTAATGTTGACGCCGGGAATGTTCCTACGGTGCCCGACTGTATGTAATCCCAAGGAAGGTATAATAAAGGCCGAATTGTTGGATATGTTTATTGTACCTCAATCGCCTTGACGCCGATAACACGGTGCCAGTGGATTGGGTTACAGTGAAAAGTAGTCCAATAATTTTGTATTATCCGACATACTTTTAGCGTAATGCTGTATGGGTTTCGACGCCGAAGTCTGAGCTACGGTTCACTGACAGCTATATAAAAGCTGACAGGCGTCCCGGCCAGGACCCACGGTGCCAATCTGTGCAGGGTTTTGCTCTAAGTTGGGATAATGACAAAAATAACCCGAGAAAAAAACTAAAAATTTAATTCAAATAAAGAAATAAATTAATGAGGGGACGGGGTTTAAATTTCATTTCTGGGCTAAGGGAATTTTGAACAATAAGGCACGTTTCGGCACTGACTAATTTTCTTTTAAAGAGAACGCTACTTCAAGCAGCAGACATCGAATTATCAATAATTAAGATTATCAAAATGACGACCAGGGCAAAATTGCAAAGAATTGGGGGAGAAAGAACCAAGAATCAAAAATTTACAGGTGAGAATCTAACTATGGGGAATTATACAAGGGTTTTAATAATATGGTCACTCTAAATTCGACCCGTCATAATCCTTTCTTAAAAGAAAAACAAGTACCATCAAAATAAACCACAAGCCTATCAGGGACATAATATAACGGCATTATAGCCATCTGTAAAATTTCGCTTCGGCCCTAGATTTATGGGTAAGAACAGCCACATGTTTCTATTTTTAAATGTATTCTAAATTTGGGTCAATTGGTCAAGTAGTAGTACTACAAAAAGAGATTATTATTACTCGTAAGGTAATGCGTACAAAAGGGTATACTGACTGTTTGGAAGGATCACAGTGACGGGGATGCAGGTTGAAGGATGATAGTTGTATGATGTTGTATGAGGTATGTCTTTTGTACGTATACGCGGATAATAATATAATAGCATTGGGGCGTTAATAAAAGTTGTGCTGTGGGTCAGAGTATGGTCAATGTTTATAACCCATGTCGTATGGCAGGAGTTGTTTGCCTTGGTGCTCACTCACTGAACCGTTGTCTTCCATCTTCAAGGGGTTATAATTTCGAAGCATCATAACTTGATACCCATTTTATAACTGACGTATTATTTGTGGTAAGTGACAGGTACCACATTTAAGTAGCCTAGACTAACATTTTATTATCAAATTTAGTAGTCAATAATAAAAGGTATAAGGTAATTAAGGTTACAAGTACTACTATTGACGTGCTTTTGATCACAAGTAAAGCAGGGTTTTTAAGGAATTTTGGTATTTTAAAGGTTTGGTTGGTTTCATTTTAGTAGGCGCTAGGTTAGTTTGGGTTAGGTTTGCTATGCTAAGTTTACATAAATGTAAATAGGGATAAATGAACGAAATTGATGCTACAAGGAATTTGTAAATATTTTATTTTTGAAGTATCAATATATGTATTAAAGTGTTTCTGTTGTTTACTTTACTAAATGGGAAAATAAGTTTAAGAAAAAAAAGGAAATATGAAAAAATCTTACGATCCCAAACTCTAAGGGAGCTAGGTACTACGAAAGAACACAACGTAACAGGATGGGTCCGAAATAGGTTTGTATAAGCTGACGATCACGAGTCTGACTACCGACTTTCAGAATCGACTGGGGGTCGGTATGTTTCAATATCTTTGGCGGGAACCAAATTTGCCTCCTCGGCCTTCTGCACTCCTGGTAGAATATGAATTTTCATTTAGAGAATTTTAAAACTTTTAGGAAATATAAACCAGATTATAATTCAGATTATCGTTTTACTCCTGATACTTTTGGCGGGAACATAATTTACCTCCTCGGCCTTCTGCGCTCCTGGTAGAATATGCATTTTCGTTAAGAGAATTTTAATGATAACAAGAAAATAACTCAGATTACCGTTTTACTCCCCGATAGTTTTGGCGGGAAAATTACAAGATCAATCGACTTACCTGTAAGGAAGATCGATCGGAATTATCCTTCGCATCTCCGCCATCCCTCATTACACTTTGTAGTATACAACTTTTTCCCAATCGGTACAATTTTTAAAGAAGTTATCTAAAAACATGGTGATTCAGCCGACCCTGGCTAGCCGCTCGAGCTGATGCGTCATTACAATTTTGGTTCGTGAGATTTTTGATTACATTGCATTTGGGGTGATAGGGAGAAGGTAAAGACTGGGTGGGTTTGTAATGAGGGATGGCGGAGATGCTCGGATAATTCCGATCGATCTTCCTTACAGGTAAGTCGATTGATCTTGTAATTATCCTTCGCATCTCCGCCATCCCTCATTACACTTTGTAGATG
Organism: Pissodes strobi; assembly: GCA_016904865.1. Classification (NCBI taxonomy): domain Eukaryota; kingdom Metazoa; phylum Arthropoda; class Insecta; order Coleoptera; family Curculionidae; genus Pissodes; species Pissodes strobi. The sequence continues at coordinate 10,100 of JAEQML010065228.1, read as the reverse complement.
TTTAAAGTATTTGCGATGTAATCTACATTAACTGAAAATTGCGAGTTTTCTGTAGTCCTAGATTTGTAAGGCCCTTTTTATAAACTAAAATTCAAATTTATAACCATTAGATTTAATAACACACATCATGAAGGTACATATATCATGTTTAACGCTTAACTGATATTAGCCATTAACTTATTTTTAATACTATACCAATATTCTTATGTAATATGATAACAAGTTGGTAAGTAAGTTATAATTGTAGCTTAATATTTATGATTCCTTAGAATTTATGGTTCAATAAACAAGATGCCAATCCAGTGGGATTACCCACGCCAAGTTTTTTATAGAATTTCGAGAATACTTTTGATTTTTCTGTAGAGCCAGCTGTCTTCTGAATGGTTTGTCATGTAACTCCCATTCTTTGAGCTGCTGAAGTTGCCCTGTGTCGCGTGCTGTGTGCCCCAAAGATTTCCGTGTTTATACTGCTGGCTTTTAGTATTAACTTGACCCATCTGCTAATGGTTTGACTGCTGTCTGGGTGATAGGGCTTTTTGTGAGTGAGTATTACATTTTCTTTGGTTTTGCTACTTGTGGTATCGATTGGATCTGCAAATGCAACGATCTATTAGCATATTTACAGTATCTGTGAATGCCGTAATTTCTGTTTTTGAACAGAAAAATAGGTATGTTCACTAGCTGCAACTGCAATTGCAGACAGTGGAGGGTACGATCGTTTGTATCTGCTAATACAACGAACTATTCACCTTTTATTGACTGGTAGCACCCTTTTTTCCTTTTGTGCGTTCTATGTAAGTCTCTAATAGTGTGGCTATACATAGTTCAGGTTGATTAATAAAATAAGGTAATATCAAACTAGGTTGAAGCCTGTTTAAGCCACTTGCTTTTATTTTATCCGGGAATCTGATTTCAATTATGTATTCATATTTAAAAATATTGTCTATTTTTACTTCCGGGTTGTCCGTGATTTGTGTGCCGTTATTAGTATTAAGATTAAGAGTGTTACTAGTTTTAAAGTTAGATTTGTAGATTTAAGAATTCGTGAGGGTACATGCTCTTTAAGCGCTGTAGAACTGGGTAGGAATCCCAAGTAAATGAGTATTTTGGTTTTGGGGATCTTATGTTAAATGTTCCATTGAGAAACCTTTTTATAACCGCTTCGTTTTTTGTTTAATATTCAATATTGGAGAAAGTGCAGATTTGTGTGAGTTCATGGTAGAGTAGGATGACTCCAAAGACAATTGAATGTTTAGGAGCTCAAGAATAAGTTTACGGTTTTGTTATATATTTGTTGGCGCTTAGAAAAACAGAAATTCCCCTATTTATTGTAAGTATTTCCGTATTGTTTGAGGGCGCTATCTGGCAATGAAGAAATAATCACTTTTATCGCTTCATTAGGTACACTTTGTTATAGAAAAGCTCTCCTGACAATGAGGAAGTTTCACCAATTTTTTTATTTATTTTTATTATTATTTTTTTTTATTATTGCTGATTTCGATAGCCCATGAAAAATAAGTGAACACGTGTTTTTTCTTTTTCCATAAGCCGGAAAATGAGCAAATACAACGCCTTGAGATGTGCTTATGACGTCATAATACACATGAATTGTTACGTCACACCATGCATAGTATATGTATATATACAAAACTAAAAACTGGTATAGCTCTTGTAATATTCATCTTTAGTGGAAATAAAAAAATACGTATCGATTTCTTTTTCACTGTTCTATAGTTTGCAATAAAAAATAATCAGTTTAATTTCTCAGGAAACTTCCTAATTTCCCTACAGCCAGGGAAATTTTCTTCCACAATGGTTGTTTCTCTCTGCAAGGAGATGTGAGTAAGTATTTTTCAGGGTAAAAGATAATAGACTGTTCTGCCAGTAGGTCTCTTTTCTCTTGTATAAACCCCAAAAATGAGCATGGTTGTGCGGGAATAACTACGCTTTATTCGGAATTTATATAAAACCTAAATCTTGTAATGTTTGTGTAATTTTATTTATACTTTCAAGCAATTCTCTTTTGAATTACCAATAACTAGCCAATCGTCTGAGTAAAGTACAGTTTTTATACCCTTTAATTTTACATATCTTACAACTGGTTTCAGTTTTGTGAAAAGATATGGAGCTGTGCATGAACCAAATGAAACACAATTAAATTGGTATAGTACGTTGTAAAAAACGAATCTTAATAACTTTTTTGACTACTGTGCATAGGGATAAGGAAATATGCATCTTTAAGATTAGTTTTCCCCAAGAATGCGTATTTTGAAATTAATTTTTTTGCCGTCCTATGTAGTCTTCTACTTTGCTAACCGGAGTGGTGTCCTATTGAAAGGGATTTTATAATTCTGTACCCACTCTATTATTAAACAGTTTACCTTTAATTTCTGCCAATTTTGAACGTATAATTCTAGTTCAGACGGTTGGCTAATTAAATTACTGAAAGGGAGGGCTAAGGCACTAATCCCACGGGCTATAGTTCTTTCTGTAATTGATACAGTAGTTGTCTTGGCAGGATTTAGTACTCTCTTCGAGATTTAATTTTGATGGTCTGAGGACATTGCAGTTGGCAGCTGGTGGATACCTCTCTATCATACTGTTTTTTTTTTTTTTTTTAATCTTTTAGTCTAAACTATCTGAGTATGTAGTTCTGGCCTCGCAGGTGTGATTTTTTTTTTCTACACCTACACAGCTAGGTGGTCGTTACTTTGTTCAGGACCATCTGGTGCTTCTGATGTTGGTAAGTCTTGATTCGGATAAGTTATTTCCTCAGCTAGCGTGAGAGGATCTTCTAATGCATTTGCAAATGCAAAAGAGTTTCCTTGGTTTTGCTACTTATGATATCGATTGCATCTGCAAATGCAACGATCTATTAGCCTATTTACAGCATCTGCAAATGCTGCAATTTCTGTTTTTGAACAGAAAAATAGGTTCATGAATATGTTCACTATCTGCAACTGCAATTGCAGACAGTGGGTACGATCGATTGTATCTGCTAATACAACGAACTATTCACCTTTTTGCTTGCTGCTTAACCCTGGTTATGCTTTCGACTGCATCTGCAAATGCAACGATTTTTTAGCATATTTACAGTATCTGCAAATACTGTAATTTCTGTTTTGAATAAAAACCAAGAGTGTAATAATTCGCTACCTCCAATGCAATGATTTTATGTAAGAGGGTTGCAATAGTATGGTGGTTATTTGTTTTTGTATCTGCAAATACATAGCACTATACCGTTTTATTTTTGTCAGTACATATATCCTTTACATCGGCAAATGTAGGGATATAGTGTGCCTCTAACTACTTTTACATAATATACCTACTGGGGTGGAGGCTGTTGGGGGCCCTTCACATCTGCAAATGTGAAGGCCAATTTTAGTTAAAGTTATCCGCATCTGCAAATGCGAATTTGTAAATAGGTATTATTATTAGTTATTAACATCTCCTGCAAGCAATGTTTACTCCAATTTTTTCCCTCACCGGACGGCTCATGTCAACACGAATTGTTTAAAAATAATGCGTTCCGGTATTACATTGCTTCGACAAAGCCGAACGATAACATTCCGCCTTTTTCCCTTAATTTTGGGTTAGTTTTGGTTAGCACTTTTAGTTCTTGTTGATTGAGCCTCCGTTGCGAGCAAAGCCAACGGAGGGCCATGCAAAGCTATAATAATACCCAACTTGGGATTTAGTCGCTCGTAAATTATGCGTCAGCTTGCCTTTGTGGTTAGTTTTTAGAGGTTAATTTCGTGCTTCGACTTACTCAAAATTTAATTTTTTATTTATTTATTTATTTTTTTTTTTTTGAAAAGTATTTGTTAATACAGTAATAGCAATAATTACAATATACATAGTCCTTATTCCTCTAGACAGTGTTTTTGAACACTGGTATTGAGGATAATTATTGCATTTTAGTAATAATAACAGTACGATTTCCTATAAACTCTCTAGTATTGTGGCTATGAATATCCTTTGAAAATATTATGATAATATTTGATTTTTGAGTTTTATTTATTATCCTGTAGATAAGTTTATTCTGTTCAAATTTTAATACCTTATGTAATTGCCATACTCTTAAATTTTCATATAGATCTGCAATATGAGTCAGTGGATCATAATTAAATATAACTTTCAGTTTTTTGTTTTGCAATATTTGCATCGAATCGAATTGTAGTTTATACTCCCACATGTGCACCATACTGGGATCAAATAGGTATCGTAAACGTGATAATACGAAGGCATTATAACCATTTGTTTCTATTTTTTATATTCCTTTATATGGTATAAACGTTTTATTCTATGTAAAACATTAATAAATGTGCAGGCCGACCGGTTAGTCAGCCTTTTGATTGTGTTATGTAAACACTTTTTGTGATTGAATAGTATTTCTTTGGTAGGATGTACGATTAGACGAGATTACTAGAGAACGGTTAGCATAAGCATAAGCATAAGCATATTTATTATTTCAAAATTTACACATTAATGAATCACTAATCCTAGGTTAAGTATGCCAGAGTAGCTACTAGCTAAACAATTTAAACTGTTGTTTCGCCTGGCGCTGTTGCTGCAGCACCGTGGCCAACAGTTTGGCACCCGTAGGGGGTTGATCTTATTACCTACTTAAATCTAGGGTTCGTGGTACTGCTGTCTGTTCGAACATTACTTGGGTAGCCCCGTCAATGTCGTTACCACTTGAGAATTAGCGAAAGCTAGGATAGAAGTTGTGTTGCATTATTTAGTTATTTATGTTAGTACCCGGTGGAAATGCAGGGAAAAAAATAAAGAAAAACCCTGCTTAAATGCTCTATAAGAGCAGGAGTTCATAAGTTAAAATGACAACACACTGTACAACAATAATTAGAGCTAACATATACTATTTACAAGAGAAGACTTAATGAATTAAGTCTATTCCAGTGTGGATGCAATGATATCAAGGCTCACAGTTCGAGCCCCCGCGGTATCGACTGCGGAGACATGGATGCTTCGGTAGGTAGAAATCAAGTGAGCTAAATGTGGCGGTATTTGCGCATTTATAGGTCGGGAAAGTCGTTAAGCAAGCCACGCCCCCATATTCGGACACGGCTAGCTGGCTGGTAAGCCGCGGCTTACCCGCGGTTTCCCGCTGGTCGGCTTCTGCGCTCCTGTTATTACGAACTTTTTAAGTTATGCGATTTTACTTTTAGAAGTTCTTGGAAGGGTCATTTTAGGGTGGTTTATTGTAGTGACTCTATTCCTGAGGGGAATAGAGTCATGGCGGCATAAGTTGCTTGTAGAACAGCGTGATTTCCCGATATATGGTGCCGTGCGGCGTGCGGCGTTCGGGGTTGTATCGAACATCGGCGATGTGTGCTGTCAGAGTCGATCCCCGGATCTGCCTTTCGAAAAACCTACATGCATGGTTATCGATGTATTCATCGACGGTTTCGATTCTAGCCCATGCATGCAGGTCTTCCGTTCTGGCTCGATCCCTTAGGGTAAGAGAAAAAGCTGCCCTTAGGTAGCTGTTTTGAAGAACCTGCAGCTTCTTTTTGTGACACTTTGCCGCCGAACACCACACTGGGGCACCATACATCAGGGCTGGTCTTATGACTGAGCGATATAATACAAGTTTATTCGCAGGACTTAAGTAGGATCTTCCTGCTATCAGGAGTCCTAGTCCCTTCTTTATCCCTTCATTCTTTCCAACGATTGCCTCGATGTGCTTACTAAAATTCAGCTTACTATCGAAGGTTAGGCCAAGATACTTTACCCTGTTTTTAGGGTAGATGGCTGTGTTGCCTATTAAAAGGGGGGTAATAGCGATGTCTTTTCTTTTTCGGGAGATTATGATTAATTCCGTTTTTGAAGGGTTGAGATTAATCTTCCACCTTTCATAGAATGGAATCAAGATATCCATGTGCTCACTTATTCTTGATTTCGCTACCTCAGCTATAGGATTTCGGGAATATATCGCTGTGTCGTCAGCGAACAGGGCTTTACAGGTATTAGGATGAGACGGGATGTCTGCTATAAAAAGACTGAATAGTAGCGGCGACCATACGGTACCCTGCGGCACTCCTGCTGACAGAGTTCTGTTTCTGGAGGTTTGTTTGCCTATCCTGGTGGAGAATGTGCGTCCGGCAAGATATGACTCGATGAGTGCTACTACGTACAGCGGCATGCTGTGAATTACCAGCAGCTTATATAGCAACCCATCGTGCCATACCCTGTCAAACGCTTTCTCAATGTCCAGCAAAAGTAGGGCAGTAGACTGACCATTGTTAAATCCCTCATAAACGTCAGTGGCTAGCTTCGCTGCCAGCATGACAGTGCCATGCTGGCCTCGAAAGCCGAATTGTTCGGGGGGCAAGATATTAAGCTGATCAACAACGCTGTTTATCCTCGGTAAAATAAGCCTTTCGGCAACCTTCCCGAGGGTGTTGAGCAGGGAGATTGGCCTATATGATGAGGTTAAGGACGGGTCTTTGCCCGGTTTAGGGAAGTGTATGATGCACGCTACTTTCCAAGGTTTGGGAAAGTGTTGTAGTCGTATGACCGCGTTAATAATATGCATGTAATGGATCAGTGTTTTCTTAGGAAAATTTTTAAGGATAATGTTCGGAATATTATCCGGGCCGGGCGCTTTGTTTCTCGGAAGATGACAGAGTGCTTTGCGGAGCTCCGCCGGTGTGATTCTCCATTTATCAAGAACTGACGGAGGGATGGGGTACTTATGCTTCCTAAACACATTCACAGTGTGACTGTAATGTGCTTGATCCGGTAAGGTGTCGGGTGCCTCGCTATAGACGCCCTCCAAGTAGTCCGAGAAGGCCTCGGCTTTTCCTATGTCATTCATAACGTCATGATCCCTGTGTTTTATGACAGGGATTTACGTATAGCCTCCTCGAACTCGTTTGGCTAACTTCCACAGCGAGCCATCTTCCCTACTCACGGTGTTGATATACGCGAGCCACGTTTGGTCGCGATGCTCCCGGATTTTTACCCTAATTTCCTCCGTCAGTGCATTAATATGAGCGGATCCCATTTGTGTCCGGTTTCTCTGCCATCTACGTCGAAAGCGGTTTCTGTATGTGATAAGATCAAGGATTGGTTCGGGAAGGGTTTCTGTCCTAGGGCGTATTGCCACCCTAGGGCACATAGCATCGCGGATGCGCTGGATATTTGATGTTAGAGTTGCGACCTCTCTCTCAAGATCCTGGATAGTGACTATTTGCTCAGGGATGATAGTTAGTTCGCTAAGCCTAGCCCGGAACTCTCGCCAATCAATATTCTTGTACGAAACGACGGTGTCGTTTGGCAATACAGGGACCCTGCAGTACAATCCAATCTTGATTGGCAAATGATCCGAGTTTAAGGCATTGATTTCCTGAAGTTGCGTTGTTCTGATCGCTCCCCGGGAAATAGCAATATCCAGGAACGAGTCACTACGTAGATAGGTAGGATTTGGACTTCTATGACAGGACATCTCCAGATTGTTCTCGATTATCCTCTTAAATAATCTACCCCTGCTGTTAGTTACGCCGCCCCATTCGACGTGCTTGGCATTCAAGTCCCCTATCAGCAGGGATACTCGGTTTTGCGGTAACAAGGCAAAGAGATCTAGCGCTGTCAGGCGGAGACCCGGGGGCGCGTACCCACCACAAATACGCAGGCCGCTCTCCATCTCGATGCAGACGTGTTCTATTTGAGTTCTAAGGTTTGGGCACCTTTTATAGCAGAGCGACCTATGTACGAGACAGGCCACGCCTCCCCCGTTTCGATCAGGCCTATCAGCGCGCTCGACGTTATAGTTCCTAACTTTAAACGAAAAGTTAGGATCCAAACGCGTTTCAACGAGGAAAACAATCTGAAAATTGGTTGTATGCATAAAATTGCGAAACTCGCCCAGTTTTGCCCTGATACCATTGCAGTTCCAACTTGCGATGTGTAGCATTTACACATCGAATCGGTTATACTCGTGAGAAAAGAATCGTATCGAGGCTTGGATTATCGAGGCCTTATCCCCCCGACACGATTCGAGCATGTTTGCAAAGTAGTCTAGAGCTTGAAATAGTTGCTCAAGATTAACTAATGAGTTAATTTTTGAGACTACGTCATTTAAGTCGGACATTACATTAGATATATTTACAGGATTATGTACATTATTTTGATTATTAGCATTGACGCGAGCAGTACCACTAACCTGTTTTGCATTAGCGTGCTGCTGGTTGTCCCGGTTCTGGGGTTGGCGGTTTCTCAAGGGTGGGAACTGGCTGTCGAATTCGTTCCCTCGTTGCCCATTGTTTTGGGCTTGACCCCGTGGGTCGTCTCCTACTCTCGAAGAGGTGCCCCGGTTTTGCCAGGCAGGATTTGCCGGGGGGGTGCTGGACGAAAGGTTTGTTTAGGTTGTTTTGTCGTAGTTTGTATGAGGTTCAGTTTGTAGATATAAACTGGGCAGGACTCGTCGATCGAGCGGTGCGGCCCGCCGCAGTTTACACATTTAACAGTGTCCTGATTGCACTGCACGATCTCATGTGCTCCGGCACATTTACTGCAGGCCGCTCTTCTATTACAGAATGTCCGGGCATGGCCAAATTGTTGGCAATTCTTGCATTGCAACACGGGCTTCGAAGAGCGCCTTGCTTCCCAATGAACCCTAACAGACATGAGAGTTTTAACATCCTGGTTAAGTTTTCTTATGGTAAAGTTAGTGTCTAGAATGACGAGGTACATGGGTACCCTCGTCTTTTTCATCTCGAATACGCTTTTTGTCAAGATGTTGTATTCGTCGCTTAGCGATTCTACTATTTCTTGCGGCTTGATGTCGCCATCAAGACCGCGAAGAACGAATGCTCGTGTTTTGTCTTTATTTTCAGCGTACGTATGGTATTCTGTACGTTCGGTGTCGAGGGCTCGTTTTAAATTGTGTAAGTCGTTCGCTAAAGAGCAGTATACAATCACAGAGTTTTTAGTGTATTTTAACTCGTACTTACTTATTCTTAGTGCTTTTAAATCCTCTCGCAATTGCCTGTGGTCAGAAGGCCTTCCCTTGATGACCACAGGGGGTAGGGGTTGAAGTTTGGGTTTGGGGGTTGGTTTGTCTGACTTTTTCGTGGCTGGCTTTCGTCTATTAGTATTAGTCGTAGGAGTGGACGCGACACTCACGGTGTCCTCGTCCTCGGTTTCTATGTCTGTTAGGGGCTGAAATTGATTGGCTGTTGGTAAGGGTGGTTGTCCCATGTCCTGGTTAACGATCCTGAAATTCCGTTTAAACGGTATCTGTTTAAACGGAGTTTTGAAAGCGTCAGACTCTGTTGCCTGTATCAGGGTACCAGAAGTGGGCGGAGGCCGGGGAGGAGCTATCTGGCTAGGTCCGCTCGACGCTTTTTCAGTTGACGCCTCTTTAGGTGCAGAAGAAACGTCCATTTTTTGCAAAGGTTTCTTGTCTGGTGGATTGACCTTTGGCTTTTTGAAGGTCGCGATAGATTCGATGTTTGAAGGGCTAGCCTTCTTTTTCCTTGTGTCGATTTTCGACGTTACCTGGCATTTGATACCTTGGGGATGGGTGTCTCGATGATGAAGTCGGACTCTTGTAAGTAGGGCATTTGCCTCGTAGGCACTAAGTTCAGAAAATTCTCGGAATTTCTCACTGTTCAGTCGGCACTGAACGCAGACTTCTGCATAATTTAGGGAACGGTTGGTGAGTTTCCGTAAGGTGGTGTCTGAAACTTTCCTGTCGGAGTTTGACTCCATCGAGATGTTGGACAGGGTGTCCTCATCTTCAGTACGGTCGCCCATAAGGGCAGTTCCCGGGGTTACGTCCCCGGGGACTAGAAAATAAAAAGCACCTAGCTGTAAATGGCCTTTACTGATTACTTTAAAAGTAAAAAGCAGTCCGATAAAAATTAAAAGCAATCGAGCAGTAAAGCAAGCCTAATACCGTTAAGAATAAACGATCGGAATGTGCGAATAAACACTTTTTATCGGATATTTTTTGCTCGCGTCTGTACCGGCCGGCAGTCAGATGTGAACTCACTAGAGAACGGTTCGAATAGCTCGTATCGTTAACTGTTTTTATATATTTAAGATAACCAGGTATTTATGTATATTTGAAA
>JAEQML010065227.1:0-21213 GCA_016904865.1 Pissodes strobi | reverse complement strand
GTGTGGGTAATCCACGCACGCCTATAGCGCCGTTAAGGACCCCTCAACACGCCGCACCTACCCCTTGGCTGTTGTATAGTTAGCTATGTTTATTGCAGCTTTTCAGTGACACTTCTCAGTTAAAAGCTAGTTTTACTTGGGTGTGCCTTGACACCCTTCAAGAGCTTTAGAATTTATGAATTATCCACGACTGGCTATAACATCTGAATGACTTGTTTTGAGGTGAAGGAAGATAGATGAGGGAGGGTAGTATGAGGAAAAACACACTGAAAAACTTCATTTCTCGTTTCTTTGGTATTATATAGCATACGTTACAAACATAAAACATACAAAACAATACAACATAAAGTAAGAAATTATTTACATAATCTCAGTGCGGTGCGGAATTGCAAACAGGCATTAGAAACTTGGCCACGTGTGGCCGTACTTCGCTTGCCTGGAGCAGGGAAGCAGGAGACAGTCTGAGCGCAGCATATATACCTGCTTTCGCCAAGACTGGCTCGTATATTCGCGAAGTCTGCAATAAATGTACTTCTTGGCTCCTGATACCTTTTCTCAGTAAGACTGGTTGGTTTCTGATGTGTGCGCGAAGTTTGCATGGATACACTTCTGTGCTCCTGGTACCTCTCGCTTTATTCGAGTGCGCCAGGGGCACAAAAGGGGGAGAGTTTGACGGGATAATCGGGATGAGGGATAGTAATAGGTCCATCTGTTAAGGCGGCCTTGGTTCCAGGTAGAAAAGTGTGGTTTTCCTGTGTATAGGGCCGTGTCTGGGTCCGTCCTGCGGATCATACCCTCAAGTTAGCCAAGTTCGCGGTCCTCGGGGAGCCACGCGTTCCCTTATCATAGAACCTGCATGCAGTCTTGTCAATATACTACCTTATGTACTCTATGTGAGCCCATGCATGCAGGTCGCTGATCCGGGTACGCGGCCCCGCCGAGAAGGCCGCCCTTAGGTACCTATTCTGAATAACATGAATTTTCTTGAGGTTATAATAACAATTTAGATCAGAAAAACCAGCGACAGTAAATGGTCCAGTTCAATGCAGCAGAAACCAAGCAGCCACGTGTATCAAAAAAGCCAATAGGGCAAGCCCTTACATCATTATGACAGGATAGACCAATCGGACTACTGTGTGTCGGTCAAAAGCAATATGTCCTGACATCACACAAAACTGTAAAAACCGCAGCAGCTGCTCTTGCTCTACAAAGCGCACATAAGACCGTGCCTAGAATATTGCTTACACATCTGGGGTGCCGCACTTAAGCACACCCTAAAGCTACGGGATTGTAACCAGACGCTCTCTTCTGGGACCCGGAGTTGATCCGGGATCTGGATAGTCTGAAACACCGTAGACATTTGGCCGAGATATCTCTGTTTACAGATATTTTCACGGCAGATTTTCTCAGGATTTGGCCCACCTTGTCCCGCCCCCAGCAACACCTGTCAGACAGTCAGGACGGACGGCAAGAGCGCACCTGTTCTTCATACCACTGGAAATACCTAGAACATCGCTTTACTCCTTTGCTGGCGCACTGCATCACTGTGGAACTCACTCCCAGAAATTTGTTTCCCCCTAATTACAACCTACAGCTATTCCAGAACCGTATCAATCGACATCTTCGCATACACCTTGCTCGTCGAATGCCATAGGATCTCCCTTTAGTGTATGTGCCACTGGCATAAAAAAATTATGACATATTTTGGTAATATTTGGTTGCTCTTATAAACCAGTATAACCCAAAAGCACCAAATTTCCACCGGAGATTTTCTATACGGACTTTGGAAAATGGGAATATCTCAAAAACCACTAGACCAAATTATCACATTAAAAAATGAAAAGTAGAATTCATTTCTGAGGTAATAAAAAATCTGGCAACATTTACCAGGTTCTTAAAATCCAATAAGAGTATTTAATCCCGTGTACCAGAATTTGTTTTCATTAATTAAGTGGAGGTGGGATTAAGAGATGTTCGACGCGCTTTTTGCTAACCATGTCAGCATCATCAGGAGATGATTAATGATATTTTAACATAGATAGATTTCAATTATTACGTTCAAAAGCTCTTTCCACCTCATTTTCCGATGGGGGAATTAACTTCCAGATTCATAATATTTCTGAATGCTTAATGACGTTTAGCAATAGGTAAGTTGACATCTAAAGTATAACCAGTAGAAATATCAAATTTGGGAAAAAATGTTTCATAACATAATAAGCAAGTGTTGAAAGCATTAGTTACCAAATAAAAAGGCTTTTAGTACGAGACGTTAGTAGAGTCCTTCGCGGTTAAAAACGTGTACTTTCACATGGGTAATGTACACTATTTTTCCTACGACCACCTATGAAAATGAGAAAAAAGCACCTAAGAAAACGATTAATATCAAACGCGTATTAAAATCAACTTTTCAACACTAGCGTTAAAAAGTACTTTTGTTATCAACACCATCTATTCAAAAATAGTTTTTCAATACGCTTATACGCAATACAGTTAACTTTGATTTTCTTAGGTGGTCGTAGAAAAAGTATATTGTGCAACAAGTGCTGAAAACTGCCCGTTTCACATGAGTGGGACAGTTTGATGACACGAGCAGACGGCGAGTGACTTAAGTCACACGAGTGTGAAACGAGGTTTTCACCCATGTTGAACACTATATTTTTTTCTATGACTGAAACAACTCTTAATATTTTACCATCTATTCGTTTGAAATAAAAATGTACATTATGGACTATTAAATCTTTCATACGCCATGTAAAAGCATACTTTTTACTTTTCAAGCGTAGTTTATTGCAAATTTTGAGTTATTTATTATTCTGTATTATGACTACAGGGAGTCTTGTAAATACATATTTTGCACCAGCAGCTGGCAATGTTGTTACATAATCCAATAACCCGTCTAACCAAACACAACTTGTTAGCATACCTGGCTAATTACCGCTTCAATTGGAGTTAATTGGATATTTAATAAAAACAATTAGCACCGTCAATCAGTTACCAAATATGGCCTGTTAATGCGAGAACGTCTCTAGAAAATTATCTGTTAACGGCTGGTCGATGGTGGAACGTTCATGATGATATTACGACGCGACGTCGAAATGGAAACAGAAAAGGATGTTTGCTCGAAATAAACTGTGTTAGTTTATGTGTATGTTTTCCTATGATGATTTGTGATAATAATAATAACAATAATAAAAATAACCACAGTGTGGTTATTGTTAATTGAATTTATAGGCACTATATGCGGAACGAAATCCTAGCGGAGCAGCAGAAGGGCTGTGTGAAACATGGGCTGCATACAAAACTAATAATTGGTGCCGTTATATGAATGGACCCAATGGATACAAAGCTCCATATACACAAGTAACGTATTACAAAGTGACTATTTTGGATATATTGTGAAAGGCTTTCGCGGCCATCGTTTAATATAACTGCGGTTTTCGGGTTGTTAGGTCGTCGTTGATTATCTTTTTCTCTTGAGGTTTGGCCAACACGAGCGGTTGGCATCTTCAGATGTTGCGTTCAGTTTTACTACTTGCGGACTACTGAAGCTCTGCGGGGTCTCAGCTCATATTTATGGTTGGCTTCGGTGATTGGTCAGCTGTGACGGACAGTGTCATGGATTCCACTTGATTGTGCGGTGCTATTTTCGTACTCTTGAATATCGGAATCCATGTTTTATGTATTTTTACTGATTCTTCTGTTTTGTTAAAGTTGCTTGCATGCTTATGGATTTCAATGGCTTTCCTGTAGAGTCTGGCGTGATAAGATGAAGTCGATGCGAGAACTTGGGTTTCCTCGAATTTGATGCGATGGTCTGTGAGTGTATGTTCTGCTACGGCGGGTTTACCTATTTGTCCCAAATGGCAGTTGGCTTCATGTTCTTTAATTCGGGCATTTATTGAGCGCTTTGTTGTTCCTATATACACGCTCCCACATGCTGCTTATCTTTAGCTGATCTTAGACACTCCTTTATTTTTCTTGTGGGTTTGTATATTGTTTTTATATTTTCTTTTGGAAGTAAACGGCCTATTCTGTCTGTGACTCTGGGAATGTAAGGCAACAATGCTTTGGCTACGAGTTGATCCTGATCTTTGATTTGGATGTTTCTTGGTTGCATGATTCTCTTTACCTCTTGTTCCGAATAACCGTTGGCCATCAAAGCGTTTTTCAGATGTACTAACTCCGTATCTAGTATCTCAGGTTCACAAAATATTCTTGCCCTTTCGGTTAGCATTTTGATGACACCATATTTTTGGCATTGATGATGGTTCGAGTCCCTGTGTTTATATTGATCGGTGTGTGTCGGTTTTCTATAAACTGTGTACCCTAGTTGTTGCCCTTGCGTGTTAATAAAACACCCTGAAATGCCAACTTCTTGTTTTCTTTGATCTCCATTGTGAACTGTATATTTTCGTGTAAGTTGTTGATGAATCCATGACACCGTCCGTCACAGCTATAAATATGAATTGAGACCCCGCAGAGCTTCAGTGTTTTGTTTGCGTGTTAATAAATAGTCATTTATACAAAAAATAAATTTATAAAACTTTCTTGAGATTCGATAAATGTTTATAAATCATATTATAAGAGTCAATTCGAGCGTGTGCAACAAATATAAAAAAAAGGACAAAACAAAGTTTTTTTTAATTTCCTTGGTTGTTAACAATTTCAGATTTAAAAAAATTCAGTCCGATACCATCGATTTCTTATTGAGCTTAAGCGAAAATCTCTATTTTTTATAAATAATTTTTTTTTCCTTAGTCCCGAGTTATCATCCTCTCACATATAGGAACGTACTTAGTAAAAGCCTTGTAGAGTATTATTATCAATTTGTTAACATGCATTCAAAAATATATTAATAAATAATTAATTTTATATTTCCATTCACACCTTAATACAGATGTATATTCCCTTTCACTAGCTCCCTAATATTTTTTAACGATTATTATCCGCAAATACCTCTAGCGGACACAAGAAAAGTGAGAATGTGTGCCGCACAGGAAGTTAGTCCATTTATCAAACACAACATCTCACTTAGTTGCCGAGATACCGAAGCTTTTTTCCGTGTTTTTATTGGTCTACACGAGGAATTTTGCGTTTGTATTGCATAGCAGGGAGTATATCGGAATACTCTGTAATGTCGTTGGTTTTTGTGTATATAAGTTACAAGAAATAGTCGATATTTCAAGCTGGAAATAAATACGATGCTGAATTGATTAGACGTATATGTATACCACTGTTTCTTTTAAATAGTTAAGCTTCACTTCAGATATGAGCACATAGTGTACACGCTTTTTTTTTAAACGATTGATAACAGTAACAGTAGAAAATAAAATACAACATACTATTTTTTTTTGTTTACAAACTATAACAAACGTCAACACAAAGATGCCAAATGGCACATGAGCCACCGTAAACCGTTTTTTTTTATTAGTTCGGTTGGTGTCTCACCGGCGATTCACCAGCCGCTGACGTCAGAAATCATCATTCCACCAATGGTGAAATCTACCAAAGGTTTTTGATGAATTAAAAAACTTTCCCTATGATATATATGAGTTGCCATTTAACAATAATCCAAGATGGCGTCGCAACTGTCACATTGACAGCTTGTAAAATGTTCGTTGTCACATTTGGCTTCCTTGAAAAGTTTAAGAAAACCATACGAGGGACCGTCATTTCTAGTTGTCAACTTCATTTTTGATACGTACCTGTCATGTTGATAAACGAATTATGCTACTGGAAATTACCGTCCCATGTATGGTTTCTTGCTCAGTTGGAACAAAACGTTGTTATATGTGCCGTGACAGAACTATATAAACTTTTCGAGGAAGCCAAATGTGACAACCAACATTTTGCAAGCTGTCAATGTGACAGTTGCGACGCCATCTTGGATTCTTCTTAAATGGCAACTCATATATATCATAGGGCAAGTTTTTTAATTCATCAAAAACCTTTGGTAGATTTCACCAATGGTGGAATGATGATTTCTGACGTCAGCGGCTGGTGAATCGCCGGTGAAACACCAACCGAACTAATAAAAAAAAACGGTTTACGGTGGCTCATGTGACATTTGGCATTTTTGTGTTGACGTTTGTAATAGTTTGTAAACAAAAAAAATAGTATGTTGTATTTTATTTTCTACTGTTACTGTTATCATTCGTTTAAAAAAAATGCGTGTGCACTATGTGCGCATATCCGGCATATCTGAAGTGAAACTTAAACGCCCTAGTCTTATAATACATATCGCAACGGATTTGGTTAAAAAGTAGTTTTTTTAAATATACCACTCAATTAACAAAAAGGGAAGGCCTAGATGAAAAAAAATATCCTTCATAAAAGTTTCGCTTATGTCTTGACAAGGTAATAGAGCAAATCCGATATTTTTTGCTTGTAAACTAACAAAGATATCACAATAAAACATCGTGACCCTTTTTCGTTCCCTCTCGACGTGTCGCGACCTTCAAATTTGACTCCCGGCGCGCGTTAAGAAGTTTCACTTCAAAAATAGTTTGGTTTCCAGTTTTTTTTATTTGTTGTTCAAGTATGTTGCCAGCAATTTCAGGGATAATGGCTCAAAAATTAATCGCCTATAATAGCTCAAGCAGCAAGTCCGATGACAAAATTGAAGAATTGTTAATTGTCCGCAAAGATCATGCAAAAATTGAACAATATGTTGAAAACACAGTTCTTCATTACGATTTTATAGATATTAAATCGCACTTCAGGATGTCCAAGTCTGCCGTGGAGGTATATTATGTAAATTGTTTTTTTAGCAACTATGTTTTGAAATTGACCATCCCATATTTTTCATTCCTGGGAGGCCTCCATTAAGACTGTTAGATTCAGTTTTGCTGTATCTGTGGGCCCTGGTAAATCAAGAGTCCTTCAGTGGTATAGGAGACCGTGTTGATGTAAATAAAGGCTACGGACATACATTTATTTTTAATTTGTGAGTTAATTTCCAAGCTGCAATCTAAATACATTGTGTGGCCTAAGTAAACGATTTTAGAATAACTTTCAAGAATTTAATTCTTTAAGAGATCTAAATTATTTTCCAAATATTGTAGGGTGTGTGGATGGAACATGGAACCCACCTTCGTATAACTGGTTCTGTGAGAGACAATTCTTTTTACAATCGAAAAGGATTCCATTCCATGATCCTACAAAGTACTTGTAATGCAAAGATGGAAATTATTAACGTATTTTGTGGCTGGCCTGGGTCACCATATGATGCTCGAGTTTGGCAAAACCCGTCAATTTGTGAAAAATTGGACACAGAAAATATAATTCCTGGGAAATATCACTTGTTGGGAGACACGGCTTACCCATTAAGGTCCTTTATTATGGTACCGTTTAAAGGTAATGGTTATCTCAGTGAAAGGCAAAAAAATATATAACAAATGCTTAAGCAGCAGTCGTGTTGCCATTGAACAGTGCTTTGGAAGACTGGTGGGAATGTTCAGAAGGCTTACACTGCTTCATATTTATAAACTTGTAACATTTAATTACATTGTGTTAGCTGCAACGGTATTGCATAATTTTATAATTAAATATAATGAATTTGATTTTGATCTCGATCACAATTATGATGAGGACCAAAATGAAAATAATGAAGCCAGTGCATACCATAGACGTGTTGACAATGCAGCCAGAAATAAAAGAGGCCGAATAATGGTAAATTTATTACAAAGATAATTTCCATTTTTGCAAGTTCGGGGCTGAAATGTAATAACTACACATTTATTACATAGGTACCTAATTTTTTATTATTTTTTTAATGTATTTTTATTTTATTAGGATAAGACTATTTCATAATCTTACATTTTTTTCCATACATTAATAATTATGTATAAAGTTTATATTATAATAACCATCTGTTGCAAATTTTTAAGGTAAAAAATGTGGAGATGTTGTTTGGTGCCCCATTTGAATTATATTCTAAAAAAGTAGAACTGGTTATTAGAAATACCTTACCTAATCTATCGTCTAATGTGACAGGTAAATATTTAATTTCATATTTTTATTGGAAATAAACAACCTTAAAATGGTAGTTCTATTTACTTATTTATTATCAAAAATACAAAATGTTTAAAAAATCATCAGAACTTAAATGAGCACCTCTGTTTCCACCCAATCACATGACAAAACTTTTAACATACAAACAAATTGGAGTTTTTTACCTGAAAAGGTATTTTTAAAATGTAAAAAATACTATATTCCTAATCCTAATAGGGAATATTCCTACAGAAGAAACAATTACACATAACATTCTAACACTGAAAGTGTAGGTAAGTACCTAATGTACAACAAAAAGAAAACATGTTTAACTTTAAATCAGTACAGTGTCTATGCACACTAGTTTAATATACAGTTACAGAAAATAAAACAGGTTCTCTCAAAAGTAATTTGTAAAAAATGCTTTTTAAATAATCGGAGAAATTTTTATTCTTTTTGGCATGCCCTTTTTGTAACTTTCTGTATTCCAGAGCAACCAGCAACAGCTGATGAAGCAGTTGACCTAACGGTATCGGCTAAATTATTGATAGCTTCTATTTTTTTTACTTTTAATTCTTTTTGTTCCACCCACATTTCATCATTTTTGTTTTTTTTTTTAAATAGAGGTATTGACCTACCGACAATTCATTTACCTATTTTTCTTGATATATTTTTTTACTCATTGAACTAGTACCATCTTCTAAAATGAAATCTTCACTTTCAGCTCTTCTTAAAGACATAGAAGAATCCAAACAAGATATGCTTGTTGAAAGTATTTCAGCAGACGGAACCGTAGAGGCTTTGCTGCCTAACACTTGGTGAAAATTTTCAAAAAAACTCCCATTTCCTACCTCCAGCAAACTTGTTGAAATATGTTGCCACAATTTAATTTTGCATGTGGGCAAGTTAAATTTATCTTCCATGCTCAAACGAAAATGTAGCAAGAGTTTCACTGGTTCTGTGGTCCATCGAAAGGCTCTAGACCGATTTGAATTTTGATCCTGGCTCTGAGTTTGGTGTCTATGAGTAACAGGCTCTTCAGTACTTTTTGGGCCCTGCATCGTAGTTGTTGTAATTGCATTACCAAGGCATGTGTTTGACTGTTCTTTCAGCCTTTTAAATAATGTTAAATATTTGTCAGCATCTGAAAAATATCCATGTTATTAGATTATTATTATTTTCTGGATATTTAACTCTTACTTACTTTCGGAAATTTGTTCAATTTCTGCAGGAAATAATTGTGTAGTTATTTGTTTGTCTCCTGATAATAAGGCAACTTCTACTAAACTTTCGGATTCTCCCTCCAGTTTTTAATATTTACAACTTTACTTAAAATTTATCATTTTACCCACACGTTGAATAAGGTTATATTGATATTTTTCATCCACCAAACCAATTCATCAACAAGAAAAGTCGGTGTACACCGGTGAGAACCAATGTCAACGTGGTGTATTCATCACCTAATTAAAAAAATTGTTGTGGTGGCTCACCGAACAATTATTTAGAAACGGAAACGGTGTCACCGGTTGAACTGATATCTTCACCGGTGAATTAAAAAACTTGCCCATATTCGATGGATATTTCCTGAATCCGGATGGTTTTTCGAATGACAATTATTCGAACGACAGTTCTTCGAACGACATTTCTTCGAATGGACAGTTCTTCGAAAAGACAATTCTTCGAATCGACAATTTTTCGAATGTGTAATTCTTCGAATGGACCATTTTTCGAATCTTTAATTTAGTTTGGGTTAGTCCCTTTTACCGTTTTAGCAAAATTTCTGCATGGTGCGTGGTGTAGAAGGTAGCGTTCTTGCCTGTCATTCCGGCGCTGCGGGTTCGATTCCCGTCGGTCGCGACAGATGTTTTGTATATTATTTTGTATTAATTTATCCTTTTTTCCTAATTTTGGGTTAGTTTGGGTTAGCCTTGGGTTAGTTTTGGTTAGCACTTGATTAGTTCTTGTTGATTGAGCCCCCGTAGCGAGCGAAGCGAGCGGAGGGCCATGCCAAACCCTAATAATTATATGTAAATAATATGTTTAATAAACAATTTTAATAAATTACGTTAAAATTATCTTTATGTTTTCTCTAATTTAATATTTTCGAAAAACGGTCCTTTCGAATATTTGTCTTTTCGAAAAACTATCCGTTCGAATAATTATCCATTCGAATAATTGTCCATTCGAAAAACTGTCCTTCGAAGAACTGTCTTTCGGAAAATTGTCATTCGAAAAACAGTCCTAGATTCATATTTCCGAGCTGATGTCAAAATATAGGGTTATAGGCACCTTAGAATAAACCTTTTCAATATAAAGGGTGTTAAAGTTGTCGATTGTCGAAAATTATTTTAAGCGTCTCACTCGATGAAATGCTTTCCCAAAACACGAAAAACGTTTCTACATAAATCTTTAACATGAATATTTTTAGAATGAAATATCAAACTTTTTCATTTGACTTTTTTCTTCACTTCAGTAGCACATTATGCGACACTTCCTTTTAGGAGAACTAAAATAGTAAATCTTCTTCTTCAGCAGCTTAATTAGCCCATAGTCGTGCGAACGCCTCCCTTAACTCCTGCCAGTCCTCTCTGTTGCTCATTCTCATCCAGCCAATCTCTTTATGTCATCCGACCATTTTGTTTGAGGTCTTCCTCTACTTCTCTTGTTCTCCCATGGCCTCCATTCTATCACTCTCCGCGTCCATCTGTTGTCTGTCATTCTTCCAATATGTCCCGCCCAGTTCCTATGTACATATTCTTTCTACTATGTCTTTGACTTTTGTTCTTCTTCTTATTTCTATATTGGTGATGTGGTCTTGAAGATTGATGTTTAGGATTCGTCTTTCCATAGCTCGCTGTGTCGTTTGAAACTTATGGATAATGTTTTTGTTGAGCGCCCAGGTCTCTGTTCCGTAGGTGAGCACCGGCAGAACTTACTGGTTGAAAACTTGCGATTTTATTGTATTCGGCATGTGGGACTCAAAAATGTCTTGCATCTTGCCAAACGCTGACCATCCCAAAGATATTCTTCGAGCTAGATTTGCGGTCAAGTTGTTTTTTGCTAACTCGATTTTCTGACCTAGATATATAAAACTCTGGACTCTTTCAATCGGTTGGTTGTTTAGGATTATCTGTTGATTTTGATGTGCGCCATTGGTTAAATATTTAGTTTTATTAATGTTGATTTTTAAACCTATTTGTTCTGATTTTTCGTTTAGTTCTTCAATCATACTCTGTAGATCCCTTTGGTTTTCAGCTATCAGCGTGATGTCGTCAGCAAATCTGACATGATTTAGCCTTTCGCCGTCTATTAGGATTCCTTTGTTCTGCCAATCCAGGGTTTTAAACATATCTTCTAGAGCCAGGATAAATAGTTCGGGAGGGATCGAGTCTCGTTGTCTTACTCCACATTTTATCTTTATTTCATTTGTTTTTTCTTGTGTTGTCAATATTTGGAATGTCGCGTTTATAATGTTTGTGTATCGGTCATCGATTCTCCCATTACTTAGAGCATTTAATACCGCCCATATCTCTATCGAGTCGAAGGCCTTCTCGTAATCTATCATTGCCATCCAGAGTGTTATATTGTATTCATTTGCTTTTTCTGTTAGTGGCCTTACCGCTTGCAAGTGGTACATAGTATTGTAGCCTCGTCTAAAACCCGCTTGTTCTCTAGGTTGATATGCATCCAATTTATTGGATCTTTGGGTGATAATCCTTATGAATACTTTATAGAGAACCGATAGCAGGCTTATTAATCTATAGTTTTCGAGCTTGCTTTTCTTGAAAATGAGGACTACTATAGCGTTAAACCAATCCTTAGGAATTTTCATTTCAACCAGGCAATAGTTGAATCGTCTTAGGATCTGAGTTATCATAGATTTGCCTCCATACTTTATCATTTCCACCATAATGCCATCTTCTGGTGCTTTTTTGTTGGGCATGTAAAACGCTCTTAAGTTTTCTATTTCGGTCGTCGTTATTTCAGGAATATCTTCGGATCCTACATTTCTGGCTATACCTCCATTTTTTTCTTCTTTCCCTAGTGGAGGTGTTTTCTTAGCCTCGTAGAGTGATTTATAATATTTATCCACTGTTCTTGTAATTTCTTCCACCTCAGTAATCTCTTCTTCGTCGTCATAACTTTCTTATTTGTTGTTTTCCTTCCTTCATTTTTGTCTTTAGTTGTTTTAGCCTTTTATGTTCTTTTAGGGTTTCTTTTATCCTCATATTTTTATATTTTCTGTTATCTTCTCTATATAGTAAATACTTATGTTAAACTTTTTTACCCAAGCTGAGCGAATGTTTTCATAAAGAATTATAACGATTTTTTATATTTTGAAAATTCTTTTTTTCTCACAACTTTGCCTTTCTTGTGTGAAATACTCCCAGTGGTGTGCCTGATTTACGAATACGAATTTAAAATCCAACTCCGTCCCTGCAGCTAGCGCTGCCTGAGTCCGCAAACTGAAGCCGGGTATCGAGAGCGGTCGGGACTAGTCGGCGACTAGTTACGCCTGCAATAAACGTTACTTGACGGAATTTTGGCGGCGCACTCATACGATCGATTGCATCGCCTATTTAAATTCGTATCGTTTATTCAACTGCATTGTGACTTGCGATTGAACAAATAGATAGACCATCATCTATATTGACAATCAAATTGTGCTAACTCATTTTCAAACTTATTTATATACACTTTCAGAACCCTTCTGTTCTGTGACAAATGGTTACACTTGATTTCGCCTAATTTTTACATAATATTTAATGGTTTAAAGCCGAAATGGAAACCAATCCATTGACATTTAACTCAGAGATAAATTCCGCTAACGTCAGTTAGTTGAAAGCGACAAGCGTGTGAAAACAAAAGCTTGCTTTTGCACCAGCGTGGCGTCATTTAAAAACAATCTGCGATAATATCGGTGTAATTGTTTCATTGGTTTCAATAGAAACGCTGCCGCTGTAAATTGTAGGGACGAAATTTCGTATCGATATGTCGTGGGCGAATTCCAAATCCACCTACACATTATATTAGTAATTTCTACGTATCCTAATGACCGTGATATTAGTATAGACGAAATCATAATTCCAGCTTGGCGTAAGTAGGCATATAGAAATTTATTGAACCAAAATATTGCGGTCTAACTATCGTAAAGCAAATTTCTGGGTGAGACACTCACATATAATATATATCTTTCACATAACGTGTGATGGTGAACAAATCGCGTGAACTTGACCGTGTATGTTAAATTTTTATGGCAGAGTAGTCATCTTTCATGTCTTATCAGCTAGAAGCATATAAACTAAAAGTCAGAAAAGTGTACAGAACACACGAGTATAAACCAAAAATTATTTATCCATTATATAGCACTTTCCACCTTTGAAAATATCTGACTGAATAGAGCGGTAAGGTGACTGACAAAAAAGTAACCCTTAATTTAAACTTGTCGCCTCATTGTGTTGAAAGCCCCGTAGAGGTAAAAAAAAAGGCACGCGAGTTTTGATTTAACTCTGTCAAAAATGGTTTTGACCAAAGTAGGTACACTAAACTTTATCTGTCACTCCATATCTTTCTTCTACAATTTCCCTTGGCGTGGTTCCACATTGTACCTTAAGGCTCTGCAGCTAATGTCCTTTTACTTAGTTTTTCATAAACTTGAATACAAAGTACCTGCTATACGGAATACGGAAACCAATACCCAACTCCCACTCAGACATGATACAAATGTCTTATCCATTACAAGGCATTTTGCAATTGTAAGAAAAGTTTGTCATAATAAAGCCGTAAGGTAATTACTCAATTACTGCCTTTATTCCTACATACAAAAATAGAAATCGCACTCTTAGTAAAGAGGAGAAGCTATAACTTGATTACGTAGATCAATATGTCGATGTATCTATCGATCGTCTAGCCCATTCTTACTGCCGTTCTTTATCGACCTACAACGTTATAAACTAGCCCACTCTATTTCCATTTAGTAGCTTTTGCGTCCGAACACGTGATTCCTTTAGCTGCCATCTAGGCAGATCATCGCGTAGATAGCGAAACAAGTGAAATTATTCAAGATGGCGTCCAGATAGAATGTTGCGTGAATCGGTGGACCCATGCTTTTGTCGCCCGATGTCAAGAAGAATTTGTAGAGTGCTAAAAGGACTATTATCTGAATAAGTTAGGAATCTATAAGAACGAACAATCTTGTATATGTTACCGAAAGGACGCGAATTTATGACATATTTGTTTGGACATAGCCAAGCGCAAATATCATAGCAAATATATGACATGCTAGTTTGCACTATGTCAAATGCCAATGGCATAGATCCCCAATTTAGAACAAAAATAGTTTGCACTGCAAATGCCATACTAATTTAGGACATACTAATTTGCTCTATGCCAAATACAAATGCCGTAATAATTTAAACCATACTGGTTAGGACTAAATCAAACTCAAATATCATACTAAATATTACATTAAGCCAAACGATATTATCGTACTAAATATAGGACATATCAGTTTTAACTAGGACAAAAGCAAGTATTATACTAAAAGTTGCGACAGATATACTATTTTCGACTCACTTAAACGCAGGACATACTAGTTTGGATTAATCAAATACAAATACCTTATTAAATTTAGGACAAACCAGTTCAGCAAATATCATATCATATTAAATTTATGACACACTAACTTGGACCCATAAATTTAAATCATACTGGTTTCGACTAAGGTAAGCGCAGAAGTCATACTAAATTTAGGACATACTAGTTTGAACTGACACAAACGCAAATATCATACTATTTTTTGGAATTAAACTTAGCACTAAATACTAAATTTGGGACCTACTAGTTAGCTCTATGCCAATGATATATTAAAATAGAGTATACTAGTTAGGACCAAGCCAAATGCAAATATATAACTAAATTTTGGGCAAACTAGTTTGGATAAGTCAAATGTAAATGTCTTATTAAATATAGGACATACCAGTTCAGACTAAGCAGAATGCAAATATCATATTCTACTAAATTTACTACTAAAGCCTGGATAAAAAGGAAGAAGAGGGAGGAGCGGCACCTCACTAAGAAACCAGGGCACGTCCGGTCCGGACGAGATTTACCCTGAATGATCCCTCCCTAAGGGTTACTAGGTTTGTACACACAGTAAACCGCTTGGAACGCAACAACTCCCGCAAGAGGTAATAGATCAAGGCGCACGGGGCTTAACCGCCCGAAACGCAAAAACTTTCCTCGGAGCACATGGAAGGAGACGCCGCAGCTGATCACTGTCTATTTCCCCCATAGCTAAACAGTGGCTAACGCTAGGAGGCTTCCAAAGATCTAACGCAAATCTCACAGTGGCAGCTGCTCCACAATCTGAGGAACGGTCTAGGATGGACCTTAATTGTGGGGTTAAGATTAACGCTAGTAGGCTTCCAGGGCTCAGAGAAAAATCCACATCGGCAACTCCTCCACAACCAAAAGGAAAATCTGAAAACGCGGTTGTGGATAAATTGGGCCTAACGCTGGAAAACCTTCAAGGGCCCAGTGCAGGCTCCACATGGGCAACTCCTCCGCAGTGAAGAAAGGGTGGGGCCTCAGTTGTGGTAGATTTGGGGCTAACGCTTCCAGGGACCCAGCGCAAGGTTAAGAAAAAGGAAAAAAGACGAAATAAAGCAAGAGTCGCCTCTGAAGCGACCACTCCCTCCGTCGATACTAGAGGTCAAGGCTCAAAAGCTGTTAAAAAGCTACCAGCGCTCCACTGAAGGTGCCAAGGGAGCAACGGTTAGTGTACAGGGTAAAATACCCAAAGCCGTCGGCCAGGGCTCCCTTACAGGTGCACAGAATTCAGGTGGCCTGGTCATGTCCTTGCAGACTGTCTAATTTTGGTGAGTGTATGAGAGGTGCACTG
Organism: Pissodes strobi; assembly: GCA_016904865.1. Lineage (NCBI taxonomy): Eukaryota > Metazoa > Arthropoda > Insecta > Coleoptera > Curculionidae > Pissodes > Pissodes strobi. Next base: position 5,318 of record JAEQML010065227.1, on the reverse strand, counting down.
CGGAGGTTTCGTGCTGGACCCGGAGGACATAAGAAAGAATCAAATGAGGAGGTTGTGTTCCTTGGCTGGGGAGACTCGCCTGCCTGGCTGATTTGGTGTATGAATGGTCACACAATGGGTCCAGATTGCTGGCCTACGTAAAAGGGACCTCCAGCCTGCATTTCAAATTCATTCATTCATACTAAACTTTGACTTTGCCAAACGCAGATGCCATATCAGTTTTACAACACACTAATTTGAAGTAAGTCAAACGCAATAAACATTAACCAAGGACATGCTAGTTTCTACTAGGCCAAATACAAATATCATACTAAGATTATGAAATATCAGCTTGAACCAATTGATTTTCAAGTAATTTAGAACAAACTAGAAATACCTGAATGGGCGTGGATTAGATCACCAAACACTAATAAGAGACTAGAACATTCACTCTCAGACGGCACTTTTGATGTAGCGCTTACAAAGGTGAGACGCCAGACTTTAGACCAGACGGGGTGAAACATGGGGCGAGGCCTGAGCGGTTAACCAGCATTTCATCAGGTTCCGTGACGGAGCAAGGAGGGAAATGCTGGGGGCGGGGCTTAGAGTGAACCTTCTAGTCTATTGTTAATGTTCGGTGATTAGATGAATCTTTATTGTTTAATGTCTCTAATGGCCAAATGTGTGAATGTGTTCTATTCACAACGAAAAAGACTGGAATTAACTCGAACTGTATTTAATTCGGCTAAATTTATGTCTATTACAAGCTGAAAATGGTTATAAAAACAGGAGCTGTCACAGTTACCTAGAAAAGTCCTCGAATACCGCCAAAAATGTTAACATTTTTCATGAATTGCCTGGATATATTATCAGAACAAATAAATGATCATCATCAAGCTGTCAAAAATATCAATCTGGTGTAAAACTAACTGAGAAATCTGAGAAAAACCGTTCATAACATTCTTCTTCTTCTTCTTTTTGTGCCCTCTCCGTCATCGGAGGTTAGCGATCACATCAGCACAGGTCTCTCGATTTGCAGCAGCTCTAATGAGTTGTTCAAAGTTTAATCCGGTCCAGTTCCTAATATTCCGCATCCATGATAGTTTCTTTCTGCCAAGCCCACGTTTGTCCTCTATCTTTTCTTGAATTATGAGCTGCAGTAGATAATATTTTTCATTTCTCAAAACGTGACCAAGGTAAGCCGTTTTTCGCGTCTTTATTATGTGGAGCAGTTCACGATCTTTGTGTACCCTTCTCAAAACTTCCTCATTAGTTGTGTGTGATGTCCATGGAATTCTTAACATTCTTCGGTATGTCCACATTTCAAATGCTTCTATACGGTTCATACTGACAATTTTCAAGGTCCATGTTTCTACTCCGTATAATAGCGTTGACCAGACGTAACACTTTGTAAATCGTATGCGTAAATTTACATTTAGCTGTTTATCGCACAGTATGTTCCTGAGCATAAAGAAACTTTGCCTGGCTTGTTCAATTCTAGACTTTATTTCGACGTCATGGTCTAGTCTTGAGTCAATCCAACAGCCCAGGTACTTAAAACGATCAACCCTGGTCAATACCTTTCCGTCAACCTGTAGAGGCGTGGGTACGTTTGAATTACGAGAAATTGACATTACTTTCGTTTTGCTGATGTTTATGGCCATATTAAAATCTTTGCATGTCATATTTAATCTGTTGATTATGTTTTGTAATCCTATATCAGTATCCGCAACCAATACAGTATCGTCCGCATAACGGATAGTTGATATATTAACACCGTTTATCTTTATTCCGTCGTTACAATCCTCAAGTGCCTTCGCAAATAGATATTCTGAGTATATATTAAAAAGTGTGGGGGACAACACGCATCCCTGTCTTACTCCTTTACAAATGTCAATGTTTCTTGATGACAAGTTATTCTCGACTCTTATTTTTGCGGACTGATGCCAATACAAGTTTCTGAAAAGTCCCAAATCCATACTATCCAACCCGATCTCCTCTAGGAACTCGAAGAGTTTATCATGGTTTACTCGGTCAAACGCCTTCTCGAAATCGACGAAACAAATATGTATATCTTTCTGTTGGTCGTGGCATTTCTGTGCAATGACTTGTAGGCTGAACAAAGCCTCTCTCGTACCTAACCCATTTCGAAATCCGAATTGTTCTGAGCTGATGTTAGATTCGCATTTGTTATATATTCTCTTGTATATAATTTTTAATAGGATTTTAAGAACATGACTCATCAGGCTTATGAGTCTGTAGTCGTTACATTTCCTTGCACTATGCTTTTTGGGTAGGGGTACAAAAGTTGACTCGAGCCAATCCTGGGGAATTTTGCCTGACTTATATATGTTGTTAAACAGAAGTAGAAGTAGATCTATGTTTTCCTCATTTATGAGTTTAAGTATCTCTGAGTTTATTTGATCAGGGCCTGGACTTTTATTATTTTTCAGTTGGTTTATAGCATATACAATCTCACTCTTTAGAATATGAGGTCCTCCTATATGGTCAACATTGATGTCTAGCTGCTGTCTTTCGTTTGCGAACATTTCTTGAATGTACTTTTCCCATTGTTGTAGTTGCTCTTCTTCATCAATTATTATTCTGCCGTCTGAGTCTTCTAGCATATTAGGTATTCTTTTGTTGTTGTGTGTCTTTTTTATTTCCTTATGTAAGTACATGTCGTTTTTGTACTGGAGCTCCTCAATTTTTTCACATTTCTGTCTCATCCAGTTCTCTTTTGCAACTCTTATTTTGATTCTTATTTCCTTATTTATTTTCTTATAGTCTGTTTCATTATTCTTAACTTCTCGTCTTTTCCCCATTAGAATTTCTTCAGTCATCTGTTTTCTTTTCTACATAGATTGACTTTAAATTGTTATTTGTTACTTCTAAAACTATATCTTTGAATTTGTTCCAAATGTTATCTATGTCGGTTATACCATTATTATCTATGCTAGTTCTTAAGGTTTCGAGTTGTGTGTTTAGTTGTTCAGATGTATTTGTTTTAACCGTTTCTTCTTTTAGAGTTCCCATGTCAATTATATTTTTGATTTTCCTTTTTTCTGTCGTTTTTAGCTTGAGACGTATATTAACCACAACTGGGTTGTGATCCGATCCGATATCGGCCTCAGGATAAGTTTTTGCACTAAGTATTGTGCTGCGGAATCTTCGGTTAATAAGCACATAGTCTATTTGATTCCTTACGATTCTGTTTTTGTTGTGTTGTGGGGATGTCCATGTATATAGTCGTCTTGGGTGGAGTTTAAATAAGGTGTTTGTAATAACCATATTGTGTTCTTGGCAGAATTCTATCAATCTATCTCCGCAACCATTTCGTTCTCCCAAGTCATACTCCCCTACGATGTTCTCAACTTTTCCTTGGACAACTTTGGCGTTCATATCACCCATTATTATGGTCACGTCCTGTGGTTTTGTGGTTTTTAGTAGGATTTCTGGTTCATTGTACCATGATTCTATTTCTTTTTTATCTTTATCAGCTGTTGGAGCATACGTCTGAATTAAGTTTATATTCACCGGGTTCTCTGATATTTGAATTAATATGTTTCTGTCCGAGTAAGGAACATAATTTTTCACTGCTTGGCTGACATTTCTATTAAGTATTATGCCTACTCCATTTCGCTGTTCTGCTTCATTATTTCCTGAGTAGTAAAAAGTTTTCCCCATTGATTCCGTTTTACCTGATCCATCCATCTTGTCTCACTTATACCCAGTATGTCAAGCTGCAGTCTATTCATTTCGTGGCAGGCATTGGCTAGTTTTCCTGCTTCAAACAAAGTCCTCACGTTCCATGTTGCTGTTCTTAAATTGTTTCTTGAGTTTATTGTTTTCTTATCTCCACTCGAAGCCATAATTCATTAACATAACATTAATGTGTTAGAAAGAGAACGGTATAAGATAACGTGTTGGTATGTACACCTCAACTAAAGGTTTCCTTCGTATGCCAACTTTTATTTTCAATAACTTAATACTTTCCAATATGTTGTAATATTTCTGCTTGGCACTGGAATTTTTCCAAGTCTAGGCTTTTCGCTAAAGCTAAATACCTTGAACAAAATGAAATGCCCCTAGACATTATAATATTTAATATCCTTTTGAGTTTGATAGCGTAGGCTGTGCGCTGCCTGTACCAGTAAATATTAATGCTACTGGTACAAGTACCCATTTTCGCTTTGAAAGGCAGCTCTATATTCAACTTTAAAAGCGGCTTATAAATCTCGGGTAGATAATAATATCTTATCATTTCCGCGGACGCCGTTAACTACATGCATTGCTGTAAAAAATCCATCATTCTGGACAAACCCGTTTATATGACCGAAGATACACGGGCCATATACCACGCATAACTCGCAGCAACGAAACGATATTTGTCAAAATGACAGTTCGACGGTGTACGGTGCAATTTCGCAGTTTATCAATGAAATGGTTTCGATTTTTCTTCGGTAGTATAGCCATCCACTTGAAGGTGCCGATACGGTACCCAGCAGTTCGTGTCCGGTGTCTTTGACTAATGGGTTTTTGCGAAAGCTACGATGTGATACTTAAATGGAATAGTTTACGGACATTCCATACTTATTTCACTTGGACATATCAAATGGGTTTTTGAGATCAGACTTATAGCCGATTGAGTGCTGATATGAAGGAGATAGGTAATGCGGAAAAAATCCCTTAGCCGTATATCACCGATCTACACTGGTTGTGAGTATTTTAAGACCAAACTTATAACCGTTTGAGTGTTCATTTGAATGAGATGAGTAATGTGTAAAGAAATTCCTCTCGATCTACATCTGTTGTGAGTTCACTACTTGTAACGTTGTAATTGTATCTGAATATTATATCGCGATTTTCTGTGTGTATCCGTTAAATTGTGGTATACAGTACTACTACGAATGGATTTCAGCACTCCGACCCATCTGACAGCGAGCTCCTTCCGAAGATGCGCATGAAAATAGGATATATCGAAGAGTTAAAATAGACGGGTCTTCTCGTTTGGACATCCCTCCATGAAGGTGCCCAACTAAGTTTTCAACTGCTGGTTGATGATTGCCAGATAGCTTTTTTTTGTTTATATTATAAAGCATAATAACGCGTATCTTTTGATAGAGTACCGGCTATGCTGTTGTGAAACATCGTGTGAAAAGCGGTGTGATAACCCTTTTATTTTAAAAGGTGCGTTAGCAGATGGCTAAACGAAATCGTTTTTATCATTTCAACAGCATCTTTCCAAGGGACTGATGCCCATTTATTCTGGGGAATTCCATCCTTGAGCAGTCTTATCCGAAGTGGACCAGACAGAGTTTTTGTCGAGAAAGTGATCT
>MU193966.1:0-16230 GCA_016904865.1 Pissodes strobi | reverse complement strand
TGTTGACCGCACCCCTGATGAGTGACCGCATGAAATCTGCCAAAAAATAAGTTGTATATTTCAGTTTTTCGATATTGGGGCGGCAGGAGGGGGCGGGACGCAGTCCTGATGTAATAATGTTATTCTGTGCTGACCGCACCCCTGATGAGTGACCGCCTGAAATCTGCCAAAAAATCAGTTGTATATTTCAGTTTTTCGATATTGGGGCGGCTGGAAGGGGCGGTCAGACGCGGTCATGATGTAATAATGTTATTCTGTGTTGACCGCACCCCCGATGAGTGACCGCATGAAATCTGCCAAAAAATCAGTTGTATATTTAAATTTTTCGATATTGGGGCGGCAGGTAGGGGCGGTCAGACGCGGTTATGATGTAATAATGTTATTTTGTGTTGACCGCACACCCTGATGAGTGACCGCATGAAATCTGTTTAAAAAGCAGTTGCATATTTCAATTTTTCGATATTGAGGCGGCAGGTGGGGGCGGTCAAACGCAGTTATGATATAATAATGTTATTCTGTGTTGACCGCACCCCCTGATGAGTGACCGCATGAAATCTTTCTAAAAATCAGTTGTATATTTAAATTTTGCGATATTGGGGCGGAAGGTGGGGGCGGTCAGACGCGGTTATGATGTAATATTGTTATTCTCTGTTGACCGCACCCCTGATGAGTGACCGCATGAAATCTGCCTAAAAATCAGTTGTATATTTCAATTTTGGTTATTGGGGCGGCAGGTGGGGGCGGTCAGACGCGGTTATGATGTAATAAAATTATTCTGTGTTGACCGCACCCCTGATAAGTGACCGCATCAAATCTGCCTAAAAATCAGCTGTATATTTCGATTTATCCAAATTGGGGCGGCAGGTGGGGGCGGTCAGACGCGGGTATGCTGCAAAATGTTTTAGTGGGTTGACCGCATCGGTGATGAGTGACCCCACTTGAATAAGATATTCGTTTCTGTACAATTACCATCAGATTAGCAGCCTCTACTGATCAGCAAAATAGATTTACCCCAAACGATGTTATAATCTGCTTAAAGTGACAGACAAGAACCCAGAAGATGGCCGTATGTATGGTACTCTTTCTAACATACATACAGTGTTGCCATTGGTAGCGACTTGTCGCGAAAATAGCGACTTTTTGATTACTTTGAGACGTAGCGGCGATTTACAAAAGCAAGCCTATTTGTAGCGACTTTTTCGAATGTTGAATTAGGTTAGGAAGTTTTGTTAATCATTGTTTTACGATTTGGAATTATCGTATTTTCCTTGATATTCAAATTATAATTGAGAACCGGGAGCCACTGTCATGTCTGCTATATCGGCTCGGCTCGGACACGATACATATGTATCGTGTGCTCCGATTAGATCGCACCAGTTGTGGTCCGGGACTTCCCCCGAAATCGATCGGTCTGGTCAAAATCTTTTGTTTCTGTGCCATAATTTGTGTGTTCGTCTGCCTAAACCTAAATGCAATTTAGTGCATTTACCTTCTGCTATAGGCAGTATACTTTATACCAACTACTAATCAATCTTTAACTAATACATGATAATCAAAATACTACAATGATTGATTTTGTCTTTTGTCCAACGTTTTTCTTATTAGGTAGTGACCAATTAAATTAGTTTTCGATGTGTTGTGTGTTAGGTTGTTAGTTTTAGTGAAAACACAATTTTATTTTTTCCTAAATTTGTATTAATTATTTTTCCCTTCCAATTTTATGTAGCAAAATAAAACCCAAACTAACCCATAGAAATAAGACTCCAGTTCTATGGGGTAACCCGAGATGTGGCCCCTCTGGGCACTGGTGTGACTTGATTCACACCGAATACCAGGCCATAAGGGAACACCCTGCACGTGACGATCCCAGGCCCGCTGTATACCCACAACGTGTTCTGGGACCTATTTAGCGCCGCAGGTATCCCGACCAGTCGAAGCGCTGCAAGGGTTAATTAATGAAATCCAACCGTCCGCTGCCAGCAGGGGCATGATTACATGATGCTTCGCTGTGAATTTCTGGAGACTTAAATAGCCGTACCTCGCAAATAATCTGATGGCTCTCACTTTTTTACATTAAAAAAAATCATATTGCAATATGAGAGAATTTGGCTGTCACAACTTTTCAATTTATTTAGTGTGTGGTACTGTACTTAATATAATGTATATTTTGGATACTTTCTAACATTTTTGATATTTAAGAGAATATCAGTTATGCTGTATTTAATTGATCGATTACTTTAGCAAATAATCCAAGCAAATATAGAATTTTACATACATTTTAGTTTTAGTGCTTCATTATATCGTACTATTTATTGAGTGTCCATATAATACCAATTTAAAACACCAGGTATCTGATTAGTATATTATGCTTTAATAAAGCTCTGTTTTAATTGATTTTATAAAATTTTTAAATTTGGTGACATGCTAAAAGTAATTTTATTGTAAGTCCAGTAAAATATTTTGTTTCATGATTTAGTTCAATATTACATCAGGTTCTGTTTGCATTACAAATAGCCTCAAAATTTTCTGGAGATGGGATTGCCATCGAACCTGATCATGAAATGTATTAAGCTTTATAAAAATGACTTGAAAAACTATTATGTTGGTTTTCATTCATTAGGTAGGTACTAAGAAATTACACAAATAAAAAAGCATATAATAGCACAAAATAACAATTAGATCTAATAAGCTATTTATAAAACCAGAATACATGGGAAAATAATGGGGGCCACAGCCACAATGCAGTTCTAAAGAAATTCCAAAAATATTCATGTTGTAAAATTAAAGTTTTTCATTGGAAATAATGTAAACTGGCATATAATGTTTACAATCAAGACAGGTGGTGAATATTTTCCCAATATGTGGAGAATTAGACATTGGACCCAAAGGGAACATCTTACAGACGTTAGTTAACTGTTTTGAAGCTTTTGTTATTTGTCCTTTCAACTTATCAAAACAGAACTAATAAAACAAATACACCATAAACTAAAGCTGATGGATACATAATTAATGGTTGCTGTTGTTTATCACCTGAAACAGCAACAAATAATCTTGATGCAGAAAAACTAGCCCAAAAAACTGCAAAACCAGCCAAAACTATACCAACTGATCCGCTAAGTCTAAAAAACACTCCTAGAAATGATAAAGCTACTATAGGAATCAAACAATAACCTAATATAGAAGCTACAGTACTAAATGTAAATGCCTTTTCTGTAATAGTCATCAAGTTCAACAAGCAGTATGTTAATATACACGAAATCATTGAAAAGCCATAAATGTATCCGAAAGATTGAGATTTTCCAGCCAGTAGAAGTGACATAGCCAACGCCAGGCAAAAAAATATTGGTCCTGCCAAATCAGCATCCTTAGTAAGATATTCAGCATCATCTGCCAAACTATGCCCTCTGAAAGGGTTTAAAACTGCTAATACTTTTTCTAAAATACGATCAGGGTAGATTTCTAATTCTTCTAATAGTGGAGGTTCTTCCAGTTCATCATCTGGCTCCTTTGGAATGTCATAATCATTCGGGTTGTAAAAATTTGCTGGATACTGCGAAAATGTTTGATTAGCATATTCCTCATTAGACTTGAATTCTGCAAAACAAAAATACATTTTATTGCCCCTACTTTGTACTTCGATTAACCACTCTAACAATTTGCTAAATTAATCTGTTTTGAATGCCACCAATGTATTAACCTGATACATTCCAAGTAGTCCGTCGGAAAGCCCGGTCTAGGATGCACAGAAAAAAAACCGAGATATAACCAAATGGGACCTTCACCATTTGAAAAAGCATGTTTTTTACCTAGAAAATAAAAATTGACGACTCTCTCCATTGGTCGCGACCAAAGATATAGGCAAAAAACTGAAAAAAAAAGGATTTTTTATTTTTTTTAGTTTGAACACTCATAACTATTTTTCCAAAGAAGGTAGAACAACAATTTTTTTTAAGTTTTATTCCTCATTCAATTTCCATTCTTTTGGTATATACTACATTAAAAAAAAATTTAAAATTATATTAAAAAAACAGTAATATTTTAAAAAGACAACAAATTGCCAATATTTTTTTAAACTCACCTCGCCATAACTTTCTTTTGCAAAGCGCTATTTAAATGATTTTTTTTTCAAAAACTGCACAATCTAATGCTCTTCATTTTGTCTCGATTAACTTGTGGTCTATTCTAAGAAATAAAACCTGTAGCGGCTTTTAATCGTCGGGACGCGTGCCTCTGCGTCGGGCTGGACGGCTGTTTTTTTCCATCGCGATCGACCGCTGCTCTTGTTTCACCCACTGCCGCGGTAATGTTTTAAATACAAGTTTTCATTAGTAATTTGCACCATGGAGTGAGGGTACATCGTAAGTCGTTAACTTTCTTCCAAAATATTCTAATACTTTAGAAAAATAATAGATAATTGTGCTATACATATATTATTAATTAATTAAAACAAATTATCGAAAAATGTATCGTCATCAGTATCTCCAGCTTCAGTTTGATTTTCTTCAAGGTCGCGATTAATATTAATGCAATTCGTTTTGCAATTGTCTTCCCTGTATAAACGATGGTTTTGCTTTTGCAATATGAGCTACAAAATACCCCTTGAAATAATTTGCCGTATATCTTCTGGAACTGGAGATTGAGGCATAATTTTTAGAACTATAAAATTGTCCTATTTAAAGTCCATCCATATAACAAGGGATCATTTTTGGTTACCTCACCAACATGACTATTGACCCATATAAATGACTGATAATATGACCTAAAATTACACATAATAATAAAATATACGTATATCTATTATGAATTTTTGCTTTATAAATTCACCTAAGTACATGTAGTTTGAAACTATCTTCTGTAGAGGACAATTCCTGAACTTGTTTTTTGCTCTCATTTGTAAGGTTTAACAGAATTTCAATCAGATTATTTGCATTTTTATTTTTGTATAAAAAACTTACAAATCTTCTGGCAAACTTTATTCCTTCTTCTGGCGCCAGTTCGGCAAATTTGTGAGTGCCGCAATTTTTATAGTACACTTTCCAAGCATGTTTTTCCTATTTTAAAAAATGAACTGGGCGTATCACATCCTGTCAGGCTGTGAAAACTTGGTAAGCCTTCACATGCCAATTTGCCAATGTTTTTTGAGATGACGTGAATAGGAATATATCGCTTTTGGTTAGCTGTCATATTTGTGTGACCAGTTTCCATAAATATTTCTTTGACATTACTATTACTTAGATTTTCGTGAGTAGCATAATAATAAATTAATAGTACTAGAACATCAGCGTCATCACACTTTACGACCAGTTGACCGTTTTTATTGGAGGATACCATGTGGAAAATAATCCTTCTATCAGCTTCCTCGTGATTGCTATAAAAATGTGTTTCTTCCGCAGCGGCATGGTTTGTATTTTCCGGATAGTCACTTTGATTCTTCTTATCTTCTTCTTTCAAAACCGGTGCCGGCCGGCGGCGCTTGTTTGTTTAGCTCAGATTTTATATTTCTTGTGCTAATATTATTTCGAATAGCAGATTTTGTGATATTTTGCATCAGCTGCAAATAAATCTGCATAAAACTATAATCTGCCTTGCATTTCAATATCTTCTCTTAAAGTCGCAGCATCAATTTTTTTTTCTAGTTTTAGCACCCGTTCCTGTGCAAATTGCAACTACAGGGTTTCTCTTTAATGTGCCTGATTTACCACCAATCAAACATTTTTTTTTATATATAACTGATCTTTTGGTTTTTGAATACTGCATGAAGACCCATCACTTGCATCTCGCTATTGGCATTTATAATGTTATTTGTCCTACAAAACGATTGTCTGCAAGAAATATGAAACGGACATGTAAATCATTCTTTAATTCTAAAATTGTTTTCAAAATATTGTCATTTCTTTCATTTGCACATTTTAAAATTGTTTGAAAGCCAGAAACAGTTGGTTTTTTCACCATTACATTTTCAATACTCTCAGTTTCTAGACAAAATAAACTCGCCTTACGCTTCATTTTTGAAATAGTATATATTCCAAAATACTTCAACACTGTTTATCTACAATACATAGATAATATTGCCTTTCAACTAAATAAAATATGACTGTACCTACCAATCGATTCATTTTTTCATTATCTATCAAAAAAAGTGAGGATTATTTAGATAGGTATATTTTTATGATGGCTTTAAAAAAAAATGCAAACTAACTAGTACAAACCCGCAAACAAGAGTCCGGTAGTTTAAAACTACTTTGCACGTAATTTAAAAAAAAAATGCTAACTAACCAGTGCAAACTATATATCTCAACCGACAAACAGGTACCTTATTAAAAACGACTTCACAAGTGGCTTAAAAGAAAATTGCAAACTAACTCGAACTACCCGAAACCCAGCTATCGGTAATTTAAAACCGAGTTGCTTGAGTTTAAAAAAAAATATAAAAAAACATGTGCTAATCCGCAACTGTCAAATAATCTATGATAAAAAGCGACATTATTCATTAAGTTAAAAAAAAATTAAGAGGAACCGAGAACTAACACGCAATCGACAAACCGTTTGGCAACACTGTAATTAATCTGTCAATTATCAACATCAGCCATTGCATATTACCAGCGACAAAAAGGCAAAGAAAAATATACTAAATTTAAATTAAAATAATTAAATCCTGTGTACAACGTCAACGATCGCGATGGAAAAAAACCGCCGTGTAGCTGCCGCAGAGGCACGCGCTTTGACGTTTAAAAGCCGCTACCGGTTTTATTTTTAAAAATAGACCACATATTAATCGAGACAAAATGAAGTCCATTAAATTGCGTAGTTTTTAAAGAAAAATACAATTAAATAGCTCCTTGCATAAGAAAGTTATGATAAAGTGAGTTTAAAAAATATTGGCAAATTGTTGTCTTTTTTTAAATATTACTGTTTTTTTTTATATAATTTGCAACTTTTTTTTAATCAAATATAAACCAAAAGAAAGGAAATTGAATGAGGAATAAAACTAAAAAAAAAATGTTGTTCTACCTTCTTTAGAAATAAAGTTATGAGTGTTCAAAATAAAAAAATAAAAATCACTTTTTTTTTTAGTTTTTTGGCTATATCTTTGGTCTCGACCAATGGAGAGAGTCGTCAATTTTCATTTTCTATGTAAAAAAACATGCTTTTTTAAATGGTGAAGGTCCCATTTGGTTATACCTCAGTTTTTTTAGCTCCGAAAGTAGAAGGCTTTTCGCGCTCCATCCGACGGACTAAAGCTGATTACTAATTCAGTAGTTTTTACAGGCGACTGCTTGGAGTGGAAACTACTGGCCCTTAGGATGATATGTGTAATCAATTACCTACAATACATATTAAGTATGTAAAATATATGGCATACCTAATTGTTGATTGGAAAACTGTTGATAATCTTGCTCGTAAAAGCCTTGTTGGAGTGGAACTTCGGCTTGATTATCATAATAAAATTCTTTATAGGTAAAGTCGCCCATTATTTGAAAGAAATAAACTAATAAACAGTTTGGTAGGAACTACAAAAATATACAATACCAAAATACCAATACAGTCAATGTCAATATTGTCAATATATAAGGAGCGGATAATCTAGCGCGCTACCGCCGGAACCAGCGCTGTTGCCAATTATTTCACTTTTTGCATGGCCCTCCGCTCGCTTCGCACGCTAGGGGGGCTCAAGAGAAAGAAACTAACCCAAGACTGGAACAAGAAAAACTCTTTAGAAACATAACCTTAAAAAAAAGCAACGGGGTTTGAACTAGGGCCGCTAATTATTCTATAATTGGCAACAGCGCTGGTTCCGGCGCTAGAATTAAGATGCTCATGTCTCACCACAAGTGTCTAGTGATAGGGCCAAATTTTCGATGCGATACCGTGCATGCGCAATGGCGAAACAAGAATAATAGGTATTAATTATTATAACTTTGCATGGCCCTACGCTCGCTTCGCTCGATATGGGGGCGCAATCAACACAAACTAACCAAAACTAACCCAAGGCTAACACACTACCTAAAAAGTGCTCCAGCTCACCTGTAAGTGAACCGAAAATGGACCGGAATCACTTAGATCGGTTCAGTAGTTCAGGTAAAAGATAGCATTTAAATGTCAATTATCAATCGGCTTTATTTTTTAATTGAAATATCAGTTCAGTTTCAGTTCATTCTGAACTGATCTCCAGTCTCAATGGAATACGGCTTAGGTCAGTACCATAACCATAGAAAAACGTTATGGGGGAGCTAGTACCATATACTTAGTACCCTCCCTCCGTGACATAACCTTAAACACAAGACGTTGCCCATGCCGCATCAGAGGGCTTCAGAGTTGCGCGCGCTTCACATTGTTGACGTAAATGCATAATACTACATATCACGCATGGCCCTCCGTTCGCTTCGCTCGCTGCGGGGGGCGCAACCTCTAGAAACTAACCGAAAATAACCCAAGGCATGCCCAAAATATAGAAAAAAAAAACTTTTTACACACAATAAAAATAAAAAAAACATATCTTGCCTCTGGAATCGAACCCGGGCCGCCGGATCGCAGACACAGCATCCAATCACCAAGTTACGGACAGCAATTCGCTAGACCCTAAAAATATGGTGTTTGTCAACAATGTAATGTAGTATGGGAAACGTCTACTACCTTAAACAGCCATGGTCATAAAATATAAATCAGGTGAGGGCATCGGTGCCTATTCTCAGTTCCCATTACTTTTAATTTAAAAGAGTATTATTAACATCACGCATGGCCCTCCTCTCGCTTCGCTCGCTCTAAGGCGCAACCAAACAAAACTATACGTTTGGAGAACGTTGCCAAGAATTGGCAACGTTACCTATCTTTCAAATAAAAAGTATCCATATCATCCATATTTCCTACCGGAAGATAGGAAACTAAACATAGTAATCAAGGGACTAGACGGTCTCATCCCATTGTCGGACACCAAGAACGACCTTATCGCCAAGGGCTACTCCCCCCAAGAAATTTTCTGGCTCAAAACAGGATCAAGGAGAAACATCTCAACAGAGATGTTAAAAGTTCTAGTCCCGCAAACAGACAGGAACATCCTCAATGAAACCCGGATCAACTACATGCCAGTAGTAGTCGAGGTTCAGAGAGGCAGCAAGCACCGTGTGCACAATCAGTGCCACAGGTGCCAACAATTTGGCCACTCAGTCACGAATTGCCACGCAATCCCAGTATACCATAAATGCGCTGGCAACCATTACTACAGGGACTGCAAAAAGCCCATGAATACCCGGCCAAAGTGTTGCAACTGTGAAGGGGAACACACGACAAGCTACTCAACTTGCCCGAAAAACCCCAACAACAAGCAAAAACGACCCATCACACAAACACGACCAGTGAACACGAACATCAGTTACGCCCAAGTGGCAAAACCAATCACCCAAAACACCACACAAAACTCAAGCACTAACAAAAACACTAAAAATGACACTAACGCTAAAAACACAAAACAACATCTTTGCACTGCTGACTATGTCCGAGGAGGAGATAACAGCAAAAATGAACACGATAACCACACTAATCCAGAACAACCCAACATTGAGATTATTCGCTAATCTCAATGGCTAATACACCTACTCACCTATTCTTTATTAGTTGGAACGCAAACTCCCTCTATCCCAAGAGATACGAGTTTGCGGAATATCTGATTGAGAATAACATAGACATAGCGTTAGTCCAAGAAACTTACCTACGTCCACACACGCATATACACGTACAAAACTATACAATTTATAGAAATGATAGACCGGACCGCGTGGGAGGTGGTACGGCCATTTTTATAAAAAAACAGCATCACACATGACACTATACGATCACCACAATCTGAGATACTCGAGGTAACCAGTATCAAAGTCAGTCTAACTAACGGCGATATTGTGGTACACTCGGTATACAGGCCACCACGAAATAAACTAACACACGCAGAAATGGAAAAACTACTCGATTACACATACCCGGTTTTAGCGGCCGGGGACTTCAACGCAAAACACAGGACCTGGGGATGTAGAACCACGAATCCGAATGGTACTATATTATTCAGGATCGCAGAAACATTACATTACACTGTACTCGCTCCCACAGAACCAACACACTTTCGCGGTGAATCAGCCGACATACTAGACATTGCCATTACACAAAACATTCCACACAACGTTGTGATAGACAATCTGGAGGATCCATCTGCCTCAGATCATTCTCCGATTGGCATTACAATAAACAACATACACGAAAACGCACGAGCAAACACGCAAACACTTATTCACTGGAACATTTTCGAAAAACACTTAACAGATAACATACAACCAATACCACACATAAACTCTAAGGCGGAGCTGGACAACCAAGTTGTAGGCTTCACCGAAGAGTTACAAACAGCAATAAACACAGCCAAGAAAATAGTACACACAAGACAAAACAACCCATATACACTACCAGAAAACATAAATCAAAACATAAGACTAAGAAACAGACTGAAAAACGAGCCAAACTAACCGGCAACGCAGAACTCAACAGACAAGGAAGCAGACTAACAAACACAATAAAAACAGACATAAAAACCACAAAAACAACAAATGGACGGAACACCTAACAACACTAAACATACAAAACAACTCTCTATGGAGAATTGCTAAAACTATGCAGCATAAAAGCAAGATGATATATCGGGCGATCCACGGCTTGAGGGGTTTGGCGTACTTTAGCGAAGCGAAGGCCGAGGCCTTCGCAGATTCACTGTAGTCTCAATTCACCTTGGGAAATGGAGCGCAGGATATTGAACACGAAGCGGCCATACAGAGCAATCATGACCGAAATTAACGAACACCCAGAAGACGCAACACAACAAACAAACACCGACGAAGTTGCGCAATTAATTGCGCAACTAAACCCAAATAGGCTCCAGGACTGGACAACATACAAAACAAAGCACTTAAAAACCTACCAGACGTAGCAATACGAAAACTAACATACATAATAAACAAAACACTACAACTGAAACACTTTCCAGCATCCTGGAAAAAAGCAAAAATAATACTCATCCCAAAACCAAACAAGAGTCTAACATTCCCACAACACTGGCGACCTATTAGCTTGCTCTCTACCTCGAGCAAGCTAACAGAACGCCTCATACTAAACAGATAAAACACTCACATAACATAACACAATTTAATCCCAAATGAACAATTTGGGTTTAGAAAAAACCACAGCACGGGGCTCCAGCTTGCCAGACTGGTTGAGGATGCGACTAGAGGACTGCAAAGGCGGGCATCAACCGCAGGTGTAGCCCTCGACATCGAAAAAGCCTTCGACAAAGTGTGGCATGAGGGACTCATTTACAAACACAGAACATAACCTGCCACTGCCCATAACACAACTCATTGCTTCTTTCTTAAAACAAAGTGCATTCGTCAACCAAATAAACTCTGAACTATCAACCACAAGACACATGGAAGCGGGAGCCCCCCAGGGCTCCCCGCTATCCCCAACACTATACTCGCTATTCACAGCGGATGTACCCAGACACCCACACGTACAACTCTCAATATATGCAGATGACATCTGCATATATTCGACACTCAAAAAAAACACAGCAAGACTCAAAATACATGTACAACAACACCTAAATTCCATAGACGACTGGGCAGAAACTTGGAACATCAAAATTAATAACGATAAAACACAGTCAATGCTCATTAGCAATAAACGAGGATTACCTGCAAATTTAAACCTAGGAAACACCGAGATAAGGTGGAACAAAACTCACAAATATCTAGGGATAACCCTAGACAGCAAACTTTCATTTAATCAACACATTCAAAACAAAATTAACATAGGCATTGCAGCAAAGCAAGCCTCTATCCTTTAATTAACAGAAATAGTTCAATGTCAATCAAAAACAAATTACTACTCTACAACCAAGTTATCAAGCCCAAAGTCCTCTACGGAGCTATTGCATACATACACACAAGCAAAACAAACAAGAAAGAACTACAAGTTTTCCAAAACAAAACACTAAGACAAATCACAAATATAACATGGTACATTCGCAACACTAACATATACGCCGACCTAAAAGTCGAAAAAATTCACGAACACCTAACAAACAGACATGTTAGATTCTTGGAACAAGTACACAATCAGACAATCACACAAATCCGCTAATAACATCACTTTTTGACGGGGAAGACCGGCCAAGAAGAGTAAGGCTCAAAAGCCTACGAGAACCACCTTAAGAGGGCCACAATAAACACACAAAAAACACATAAAAATTATATAAAAATCATAAAAATAAAAAACCACCAAAAATAATACTAACACTTACTAACCCATAAAAAACTGTAGCTAAATACTACAAAAAAACCCCAAAAATAACTAACCCACTAACACACACTCCAAAACATCATATCACAAACACAACATCCTGCCTAGAATCATCAAGAACAACAGAAGGCCAACACGCCAATGAAGGATGATGTAAGAGTGACAAGAGTCACTAGCATCAATGGAAGATGGTGAAGTTTTAGTGGGTATGCCCAGAGAGGAGAGTCCCACACTACCATCAACCGAGGGTGTGCATAAGAGAGCATTTTTACACCTCAACAAAAAAAAAATGGAGCGATAAGAGAATATCGATGTTGTGAAATATCGATGTTTTTTATAGTTTAATTAAAATTTCATAATTTTCAATACCTGGAAGGAAATGTATGACCACTGACCAGTATGGGTACATAAATTACACCTT
Organism: Pissodes strobi; assembly: GCA_016904865.1. Taxonomy (NCBI): domain Eukaryota; kingdom Metazoa; phylum Arthropoda; class Insecta; order Coleoptera; family Curculionidae; genus Pissodes; species Pissodes strobi. Next base: position 3,473 of record MU193966.1, on the reverse strand, counting down.
GCTGCATTAGGAAGAATTGAACAAGTTAAGAGAATAACTAAAAATGTTTTATTTAAAAATGTAAGTGGCAAAAATGAACGTTATAATAACTATCAAATGAATACAAAATATTTCCAGTATCCAAATAAAATGAGACATTTTTATGATTAATACTATAATATTTATGCGTATACAGATACAAACAATCTAGTGAACAATTATAATTATTTAAGTTGTTATAGACTTTACAGAACAGACCAGCAATGTACCACGCGAGAACGCAACGAAATTATGAAAACAATCGAAAGATCTTTTAAAAATGTGCAGTCTGAATCACCTTCTCTGGGGATGCACCGGATTCAGGCTATATTGTATGTTATGTACGATGTACGGCTGACTCGGTTGGTCTATGGTCTGGCGCGGTAGCGTTACCGCGTTGCTGCTTTTACAAATTTTCAGTTTAACAGAGGCCACTAGGTGGCATTAGCTTACTCTTGACCACAGTACAGTGCCTTAAAGGCACTGTAGACCACAGTACGAGAAAACACGATACGATATTGATATTGCGCGTAACGGCAAACGGCACTGTAGACCACAGTACAAGAAAGCACGGTATGATATTGATATCGCGCATCGCCGCGTGACGCCACTGAAAAGCAAACTGCTGGCTCACTTTACGTAAATTTAATTTCAGTTCAATCTAGTACATTTTATTACTCCTGCTCAGTACATTTTATAAACTCTGTGCGGCAACCCTAGACACTTACGTAAAATCAATATTCGTACATTGGTCCGATGCACGTGTAGTGTATCAGGAAAACACTCGGTATTTCATAAATTAGATCGTGAAGGCAACCCGACTAGTTCGAGGTCTAGACGAAGGTTATTTATGTTACCTATTACACGTAATATTATTGTTTAACTCCAACGAACGCGATACTAGACAAGGGTGACAAGGTTAGGTCAACCTTGTTAAACTGGCATTGTTATTGTAACATTATATACATAATATGAACCTACACCAACCCGGCATATATAGAGAGAATACAAGACTAATTGACGCAATTGATATGCGTACGTAGATTATAAGAATATACACTATGTAGCGTTACTATCTTATATATTCTTTGCTAAAGTTAATACAGAACTCTATAGTATTATTCTATAAATAAAAGGAGTTCTACATGGCAACCCTGCCATTCGCAACGCGTGTCGTGAGTTTTTGAGTGTTATGTGTCTCGGTGAATCCTGTGTATAATGGTATAACCAGCTCTAAGCAAGCGGAGGACACCGATACAGGGTGGTCAACTCCAACTTCATGTTAGAACAGGGAGAAATCAGGATGCCGGTGGACATGAGGGTAGCGTATATTGCCACCCAACGCTTTGGTGGCAGCAGCTATGGCAGTTTTATTCCTAAAACTGAGAGCCGCTTACCGGAAGAGAGTAAAGCGGCAAATATCCAGAAGTATGGTCATCAGGGCGTAGGCAACCGAAGTTTAGCAGCTCATAGGACAGCAGTCGCGGATAAGTAAGACATTTTTGTAAAATTTAAGTGATTGTGTGACTATTGAACAGTGAACTATTTTATTTTACGATTTTACATTTTATTATTCAGCATATTATTATTTTTTACTATTTATTATTAGCATTGTCCTTACCATATTCTTAATATAATCTATACTATTCTTACCAATGTATTATTACCATTATTATCTCCGATACCGATTCTTATTCTTGCCTGGCAACTTGTCAGATGCTGCTCGGCAGTTTTCTGACAGAGGTTTTGTGTAAGTCAAGGGGTATAACTTTGCTATCTCCCGTACGCCGTTGGCTAACTTATCACTGTTTGAACGCGCCCGAATTCTTTAGGTTAAGCTGTATTTTCTTTTTTCGGCTCCTATGCATTTTCGCTTTTCACCCGTAGGCCGAGTATCTAAAGTATGGGGAAATCAGGGGGCTCTCTAGTTTTCGAAACCAAACTAGCCGTCGACGCGCTTTACTCTTGCCCAATGTTTGTTTAACTACGACTAGTATGAAGGACCAGAGAGGTACAAACGTAAATGGCGGGAACTCAAACAAGTAGGCTGACTCAAGGTGCTTGCAACTAACCTTATTCGCGAGGTGTTGCTGTAGGGTGCGTACAGTTGCAGGTCTCGGAGAATTGTTGACACTCGGCCGCTGACAAGGCCTCTTCAAGTGCTTAACTTCTGTCTTCAAAAAGTCCTGAAGTTCCAAAAACTCCGAAAAACTCGATAAATTTGGTAGAAGGTCGATTCGGTACCAGTTGAGAGTGCTGGCCCTACAATGCCTTTTCCTTCGCTTCGGGGCTCCTTCGGCTCGTCCGTAAGCTTCGTAGGGTCGTTCCTTTCTTCAGAATTGTCGAAAATTCGGCTGTCTTGAGGTTGCAAAATCGCAGAAAAACTCAATGAATTCGGTAGGGGGCTAATTATCGGTACCAGTTGAGAGTGCTGGTCCTACAATGCCTTTTCCTTCACTTCGGGGCTTCTTTGGCTCGTCCGTAAGCTTTATACAGCCCTTTCTTTTTCGAGATGTTGAAAATTTGGGTAAGTCCCTAATAGTCTAAAATCTGGGAAAAATCTCATAAGTTCCCCAGAGATATGGGGCTAGGGGCTAAATGGATGAGTTGGCAGTCCCGCGTTAGGATTGCTGAAAGATCAACGATGGCGCTGGCCTAAAGTGATTTTTTGCTTCTTGCCTTTCCGTGATCTGAACTGTAACTAATCTTATTTTTAATTCTAGCGACGCGCTTCAGGGTTGGATATTCCCACCGTGCATAATCAATCGAAGGCGGTAATTTTCGCGCGATTGAAAGGTCGGTTGGGTTATCAACGGTTGAGAATACCAAACCGCCGATTCTAGAATCATGGAACATTAAACTTCCGCATGCAGTTATATTATTTACATAAAATTCTTCAGACATCGTACATACGAGAAAAATAACGCAAACAAATCAAAACTAATTTATTATAACCTAAAAACCAACATGCAAACTGTCAAATTGGCGTAAATTCGTCACGAATATCGGAAAATCTTGGAATGGATTTAAGTTTCCCGCGCCCCAGATCTGAAATTTTACGAATTCGTAAAATCTTAAATTATGCACCTGTCAACTCTTCCGCTAATTAAGCTGATTAATGGCGTTAAAGTTCGTGATTCGTTGCTATATGAACTACTCTCAAGTCTTTCAGCGGTTCTTGTGGCGCAGTGTTAGTTCCTGGGCCTGTGATACGGCATCCTGGGTTCAATTCCAGTGGCAAGACATGCTTTTTTAAGATTATGTTTGTAAAACGTTTTTTTTTCCTGATTTTGGTAATGCCTTGGGTTAGTTTTGTTTGGTTGCATCCCGGAGCGAGCGAAGCGAGAGGGGAGCATTGCATGCAGTGAAAAAAAAATACTAATGTAGAATTAAGAATAAAATGGGCATACATTTTATTCTTAAGGATCCTAACGAGTAACGAGTCTTGCCGCTCG
>JAEQML010065223.1:0-21217 GCA_016904865.1 Pissodes strobi | reverse complement strand
CTGTTTGTTGCAGGCTTTTTGAAATAAAATTGCTCTTATTTAAGGCGTTTGTTAAATTGATTTTAAAGCCGATTGCATGCAGTGTTAAAGAGACGGTTTATGCCACTTAATTATTTATTGGTTTAAAATATATAAGTATTGAGCTGAAGGAGAATCTTACTAATGTCGGTTCATATCATTCAATAAAATTAAGGAATGATGACGAAGAGAAAATTTATACTTCTGTAATTTTTTAAATATTTTTGAGCTTGACGATATGACAAATTGCAGCTATGGAGAAGTGGGTTGAGCTATTGCTCCAAACTAATTTCATTCTGCTTAAGCAATTAAATAGAACTATAGAATAACTCAGTATACAAATAAGTAATGGCGATATATATCAAGCCTCATTCATTATATCCTTTGATTTAAGAGTTGATGATGTCTTAAATTGGAAGACACATTTGGGTTATTTAAAAGCCATCAGACTATCCAGATCCCGGGTTAACTCCCGGTTGCCATCGAGACGCACTGCTCTTCTCTGAATGGAATCGAGCAGCTTTGGGGTGTGCTTCGGTGCGGCACCCCAGATGTGTGAGCAATATTCTAAGCACGGTCTTATTTGCGCTTTGTAGGGCAAGAGCAGCTGCTGCTTATATACAGTTATATGTTGTAAAATAGCGCACCAAGCTTCTGCGAGGCTGATTTTGCGATGTTAGCGACGTGGTCATGCCAGAATATATTGCTGTTTACCGAGACACCCAGTAGTCCCATTGACGAGAATGAAGGAATATTCGATCCTGCCATAATGATATCAGGACCCGCCGTATTGGTTTTCTTGGTAAACATGGCCGCTTTTGTTTTTGCTGCATTGAGCTGGACCAGCTTTCTGTTGTCCCAAGTTCGAGCCCTCTCCAGATCTTGAGTAATTGCTGTAATCTGCTGCTGTCTGCGGTAATATGTTTCAGTCACAGGTAAAGTTTTTTCCGATCTACATTGAAATACAAGGGTACTGTCATCTGCAAAACTGTAAACAGTATTATTGGTTTCAGTCAGCAAGTCATTAATATAGATGAGGAACAGAGTTGGTGGAAGCACTGCGCCCTGAGGCACGCATGTGTTAATGGTGGATGTGTCTGAGATGTGTCCATTAACTGCAACGTACAGAGATCGGTTCTTAAGGAAACTGGCAAGCCAGCTGCAGAGAGAGGCTGTCAGTCCGAAGGACGGCAGTTTCTTGAGCGATCCGTCATACTAAACTCTATCGAATGCCTCCAAAATATCCAACGCAATCGCTTGAGACTCTCCATAGTTCTCATTTGCCTTACTCCATATATGAGTGACATAGGCCAATATATCTCCTGTCGATCTATCTTTGTAACACCTGATTACCCTGCAAACCAGCATTTCTTAGAAGTCTAAAATATATAATATAAGTTGATTATCTGAATTTTCATTATAAATTTATATGTATCGCATAATTCTAAGTTAGAATTTCATATTTCATGCATGCGCATGATTTACGATAATTTTATGTCAACTTCATGTATAATTGAAAGTGACCTAATTAAAAAGCTGTTGTACTAAATTTGACTAATATTTAAAGGTGTCTACCTAGATGATCATTTAGCAGCAATATTTCATTAGAGTATATTTATACGGAAGTGTTTCAAACCAATCCCTAGCCACTCGGGCTTAATTACAGTTTGTAACTAAATTGGCAACACAGTAACTTATTAAATTAAAGCGAAAACATTAAGTGCATCTTCGCTGTACACAAAGTGTAATTATTTTCTTAGATCTAGCCAAACAACCACTTTATATTTCATACTATTTCCTGGTTGTTCGAAACTCCTCGAAATAAAGTGTGCTCTACTTTAATGTTTCTGCTAAATTGGATTTAGAACTGCTTGCTAACATTTAAAGTTTAGAAATAAAACACGTTTAAAAGTTTAAAACTTTTTAAATCGTATAGCAAAATTCATTTTATAGAGAATTTTGTAGGCACAAAAGATAGATTTGCCTGCTTTGTATTTAAATTGTTAAAGTTTTAATTTGGCATTTTGTAGGCTAAATGAGTAAAAATATTTAAGTCAATATCATGAAAAACGAAAAATTAAACTAAATCAGTAGAGTAACGTTATGAAGAAATGGTTCAGAAAAAGCTTCCGTAGGTGAGTTATTTAAATTATATAATAAATTTAACACATCGATCAAAAAGGGTTTATATATTAATGAATTTAAAAAATAATTTAGGAAATTTATTTATTTATTCCACAGCACATACAGAGAAAAAAACTCCAAATTGTACAATAACTAGTGTTAAGTTAAACTATACTAATTAGCTAAATCTAATTTTACACTTAAAAGTTATAAAACTATATCTAAAAATATCAACGCTGTCAAAATGTTCATTGAAACTTCTTCTTAGCCTATCAGAGAAACGCTGGGATCCGTAAATTGTGCGGTGACGACTTGTATAGAATAATTGTCTGGATCTAGTGGTTCTCTGAGGTATTCGAAAAAGTATTTGCGACAGCAGGTCTGCACAATCAATCTGACCATTAATCAATTTGTACAAAAAGTATGCAAAGGCGTTGTTCCTACGTTGTTCTAAACTCTCAAGTCCGGCCAATTGAATTCTTATTGAATAGTTAATGTCTTTGTACGGAAAACTTATTTTGTACAACAAAAATTTTACGAACCTATTTTGAAGGTGTTCTAAACGTTGTATTTGATAACTATAGTTAGGGCACCATATAATACTGTTATATTCTACTAAACTTCGAACCAGACAATTATATAATGACCTAATTGCTCTAATATCACAGATATCTCTACAAGTACGCCGCAGAAAACCCAACATTCTTGACGCCCTTAATATCACATTATCGATGTGTCTGTTAAAACTTAAGTCGCTACTAAATGTTACGCCCAAATCATTAAAATGGTTTACATTCTCCAAGATATGATTATTAATTGAGTATGGATATTTTAGCGGACATATACGTTTACAAATTGACATAACCTTACATTTATTGACATTAACTTCTAAACAGTTGGCATCACAACAGTTGACTAGATTTTGTAGGTCTCTTTGTACTTGCAGACAGTCATGCGTGGACTCAACAACACAAAATAATTCAAGATCGTCGGCATAGAGAAGACATCTACACTTTTGAAACACGGATACGACACTGTTGACATACAGCAAAAAAAGCACTGGGCCTAGGTAGGAACCCTGCGGAACACCAGACACACAATTTACTTCACGCGACAACACACTGCCAATCCTCACACGCTGCTTTCTTCCCAGAAGATAAGATTGGATCCATTTAATGTATGAACCCGTAATTCCCATTCTTAAAAGCTTCTCAGTGAGCAATTGATGGCTTACTCTATCAAAAGCCTTAGAAAGGTCCGTGTAGATGACATCCACTTGAGCTCCATCTTCAACTTCCCTCGTCAAATAGTCGTGAAACATACCTAGGTTAGTTGCCGTTGATCTTCCCTTGTAAAAGCCATGCTAGTAAGGCGATAAATGATGCTTGAACAACTCAAAAATCTCATCAGTAATGATCTACTCAAAAACCTTGGATATTGTTGGTAACAATGAAATCCCACGGTAGTTTCCGATATCCTTTCTTGAGCCAGACTTAAAAATCGGAATAAGCCAGGAGCTCTTCCACCTATCTGGAAAGTGGCCCATGTCGAACGAAACCTGGTATATACAACTCAGTGGATTTGCCAGAGAACCACAGCATTCCTTTAGTAGTATCGCAGGAATTCCATCAGATCCCGTGCTTTTATGTACGTCCAAACATAGTAGCCTTTGCAAAACTTCATTTGATCTAAAATGATGATGCGAGACGGAGACGAATTCTGGTTCTACGACAACTGTCAGTTGACTGCTTAGATGTTTATAGCAGCTCTCAAAATGTTCGGCAAATGCATCGGCTATTTGCGCGGGAGACTTTTTTAGCTCACCGCGGTGTTCCATGTTTTTAGGAATACCGTTACCACCATTTTGCTTAAGCGCATTAACGTATGACCACAAGTATTTAATATTAGTTGGGAGCATGTGTTCTGTATTTGAGACATACAGGACATAACTCAGGATAATGGTGCATGAGCTAAATGTTTCCTTTCTATCCTAATTAATTAATTGGAGATGAGAAAGGAGTGAAAGAGAAAAAACTGGGACTGGCTTTTGTTGATTAACGCAAATATATGTAATTCATTTAATTACTTTTTTCTTTGATAATAATTGGTTTATTCTTGTAGTACAATGCCCTTTTTGCATTTTTGTTACTCAATTGAATCCTTAGTCTCACTATGAGTATGCAGATTTCCCTTTCATTATTCAGGAAACGTACCATCTCAATCAGTTTAAATGTACACATCTCCAGCCCAAAATCCCTGAAAAATAGCGTTAATCACATGCAGACTTCATGCAAGTGGCTTAGTAATATACCACTTCAGCTCTCTTGCCAGATTCAGTCAAAAAATCCTTCAAGACCGCCTGAAACATCTTGAATAATGGTCACATCTTACTGACTCTACCTTTTCTCCCACAAAATCATCTATCATCTTTGCAAAAGAAGAAATTGTATCAAGTATAACCACCTAACTTTCAATACCCAAATTGAAGACAAGGATAGCATCTCCTTTCTAAGTGTGACTTTTGACTCCTACCTCAACATGGCAGCTCATCTGTAATACCTTAAAACCATCACCACCAAAGTCTTACATTCCTTCTCCATCTCTATTCTATATCCTATTAAAAATAGACAGGATGGTACCCTTCCCGAACTAAACTATAATAATTTTATTTGTGACTCAATTAGACCCTCATGTCTAAAAGCAATAGTACCAATTCAAAATAGTTTACTAAAAATAGCTACAGGAGCCTTCCGCATCTCCCCAGTTGCTAAACTATAATAATTTTATTGTAACTCAATTAGAACCTCATACATAAAAGCAATAGTACCAATTCAGGATAGATTACTAAAAATAGCTACAGGAGCCTTCCGCATCTCCCCAGTTGCTAGCCTACAATTTATTGATTACCTCTTATCCTTCTCTTCTAGATAACAGACTCCTTGGGTTGGTAAAATATGCCTCCGCCACTAAATTTAGGCCGCCCAATTGTTCCTCTAAAATTTTAAATTCAATTGAACCTCCTATTTATCCCCGCTTAAGGGTATCAATGATTGCCTGCAAAACATCCTAGACACAGACAATCTTCAAATTCCCGCAATTGAATACTACCCTATACAGACCTTCCCATTCTGATCGACCTCCCCTTTTACTATAAACCTAGAATTTTAAACTTATAATAAAAGCTTTTATCTGACTATATTCCTTCCTCAACAGTTTAGCCTTCAAAAAGATAATAAAAATGAAAGCTTCTCTCTTATCTTTTTTTTGATGATAATGGCATACACACTAAAGGATTATTGGTTTCGGTCAGCAGGTCATTAACATAGATGATGAATAGAGTTGGTGAATGTATTGCGCCCTTAGGCACTCCCGTATTAATGGTGAATATGTCTGAGGTGTGTCCATCAACTGCAACGTGCAGAGATCGATTCTTAAGGAAACTGGCAAACTAGCTGCAGAGAGACGCTGGCAGTCCGAAGGACGGAGTTTGTTGAGCAATCTATCATGCCAAACTCTGTCAAATGCCTTTGAAATATCCAACGCAATCGCTCGAGATTCTCCGTAGTTCTCAATTGCCCTACTCCATATATGAGTGACATAGGCCAATATATCTTCTGTCGATCTCTGTTTGCGGAAGCCGTATTGATTATCACTAATTATTCTGTTGGTCTCGAGATACTTGAGTAGTTGCTGATTGACTACACGTTCCATGACTTTGGAGATTATTGGAAGCAAGGCAATTGGGCGATAGTTTGAGGGCGTGGTTTTCTTGCCTTTTTTTGGAACAAGTTTTACTCGAGAGGCTTTCCAAGAAGATGGGTAAATCCCCTTTCGGTAAGACAGGGCAAAAGGTCTGGAAAAAATGAAAAGAGAAGTAAGCCTGAAAGCTATAATGAAGAAGGACCCTAGCCCAGCTGCAAACCTGATTCTATTTTTGAGGATAGTAAACTTTAGACAAGATATAGTGCACATTAGTCATTATTTATTAAGTCCATACCCGTTGATAATCATATACAATTTTCTCGGCGCTAAAAGACTATAACTGCTGATGGCACCCTGACTAATCAACTCACTCACTCACTCCAAGTACATTTTTATTCATGGATTCAATTTAAATCAAAGTAATAAGGAACGAAAACATTGCCTAATTAATATTTACGAGATTAGTGTATTACATTAGTTACAAGTCAAGAAGAACATGTTTAAGTCAAAACGTGTTGCTACAGACCTCAGCTATTAGTTACGCAATCGTTTAATTAGACAGGGTTGAATGATTCAACCAACATGGAAGACGAAACTAAAGATGAGAATTTCATCCCTGAAACAATCTTCAAAGAAGAGAAATAGTTGACAAAAGGGAGACCTCAGACCTGCACTGATTCCTTCTTCCTTATCGACGAAGTATTCAATCAATACTACTCAATAAAGCAAGGTGGTCTAATTTTTCAAAAGAACGCTAAAGCTAAAATATTAAAGTTCAAAAAATGTCAGAGGTGCTTCTTCAAAAATCCTTTTCTTTTCATTTGTTGATTTGAATAAATATTAACTCATTTATACATTGGAAAAGAATACTCTTTCCAAATTTCGACTCAAGGTTGAGTTATAAGTCATACCTAACTAATTTACTCGTGAGTTATTACTTACTTATGATTTATAAGTTACTTTACAGGTTTGAATTAACGATAATACTCACCATAAGTAACTGAATAATAAACTAACTATACGTAAGGATAACATGAGAAATTCGAATATTTATTGCAAATCTCCAAAAACATTGATAGTTAGTCATAGTTTAGGAGACGAAACCAATAATTAAGGCAGAATATTTTATTAAACCTTTTCATATCTAACTTTAAGTGTATTAGGTCTGCTAATTATATCAGCAAATGATCTTATTCAAACTCTCGAGTAGACCATCAATCCTGCAGGCTTTGTCTCACACCAACTCAGTTCATCCATACCCTTATACAAGGGCACTTGTGGCTGCTCTTTTACATATCCTAAACCTATAACCCGAACCTCAAGCTGGTCATAAAATTCAACTTTGGAGAGGCCATCTGCAAGGAAACTTGTGGTAGCCCTCTTGGGTACTAAAATAAATCTGTCCAAGCTCTAAGTTGAAATAATAGCATAAGTAGTTAAATCTGCCAAGTAGTTTAAGTGGTAAAATTTAGTTAAACTGGTCTGTTGTTAGGGCGCTAAAATATGCACCTAAATTAAATATCCATAGCCAATACTGACTACAAATTTACGGGTCGGTCATCTGGTTCAAGGAAATGGAAAAGCAGAGCATAAAATCAGCTCTCAACAAAGTACAACGCTTGGCGTGCATAAGCAATGAAAACTTGTCCAACAGCAGCAATTAAGGCAATTGTGGGCCTCGCACCTCGGCACATTGTTGTAGAGGGAGCAGCTAGATAAGCATTGGCTAGAATTACAAGAGAGGGAGCGAGCGAGGGAGGATGGCTTAGAAAGAGTGAATTAACATCCCTGACAAAGCATACCACTTTTTCGGGTCCCCAGGGACGATATAGTCAAAAAATACAATTTTGAAAAATACTTCAAGGTCGTGATAAGAAGTAGAGAAGAATGAAAAATGAACACCACTTAAATTCTTACATAGTAGCAAAGTGCCATTAAATGGTATACAGATAGGGCAAGAACTGAACAGGAGACCGGAGCCGGAGTATTTGGACCAAGAACCAATTTCTCCGAAGCAATATGAAGACACCCGGACATATTACAGGCAGAAATTAATGCAATAGGAAGATGTGCTCAGTTCAACTTTGGCAGAAACTATAGGAAGAAAGAGATTGTCATCTTCTCAGACAGTGAAGCAGCCATCAAAGCGCTGAGCTCAACAACAATCAGCTCCAGAATGGTATGGGAATGCCTAGATAGGCTAAACGAACTAGTCAAGAATAACAAGCTATGTCTTCAATGGATACCAGGATACACTGAGATAGAAGGCAACGAAGAAGCAGACCATCAACTATGGGAACTCCTTCCAGGGTTAAGGTAATCACAGATGTTTCTACGGCCCCCTTACCCAAGAAGATCAAAGCACCTTATAACACTGAGTAAGAACAATCACTGCATCCTCACCGGCTTTCTTACGGGTCACTGCCGATTTAGAAGGCGCTTGGAGAGAATAAAACTGAGAACAAGGACAGTTGCCGGTTCTGTGAGGAGGAGGAGGAAGCCTCGAATCACCTTCTCATGAAGTGCGAGGCGGTCGCGAACAGGCGAATGGCGTGCTTCGGGCGCTACATCGTCGAACAGGAGGAACTTTCATCCATAGAACCATCTAGACTACTTGCTTTTATCAAAGCGCTGAAGCTGGATGAGGCGCTCTGATTGAGAATCACATCAACAGAAGCACAATAGATCTGTACAGGTGGCAGTATATTAATACCCCCCCTAGATCATTCATTCATTCATTCAAACACAAATAACTTCATTATCCATAGTGGGGAATCCTCAGAATCCATTTAAATATTTCTCAACGAAAAGACATGCGCATTATGTATCTTGAGTATAGTGTAAATTTAGTAAACTTGTTATTGTTCTTACCGGTGTGTATCTTACTGGCATAGCCCTACCTGAGCTACATTACCCCCCCCCCCCCCCCCCCTCCCCCCCCCCCCCCCCCCCCCCCCGCAGCAAGCAAATGGAACAACCAACATTTATACACAACTAGGCTAACATTCTAGCCAGATATAGATACAACGCGATTTAATTCTTGACAATATTTTAAAATAAAACCAACATAGCAGTAGTTTTCTTAGCAATATTTTGCAATAAGTATTATATACTTATCTCTACCTTACACACGGCACCATATGGGCAAAGTCTGTCGATTTAACACGCTGGCGCTCCCTACGGATTTTAAAAATCTAACTTGTTAACAGGTTGTCACTAAAAATTAGTTCAAAATATTTGCCTCAGAAATAAATCCCAAGACAAGGATAAAAATAAACAAGTTTCTATTTCAGAATATGTTTGATTTTATAATTGGATTCCGTTTTTTGAATGTCAGCCAAGTTGAATTCCTCGGTGACCTATCAACGAATATGCTTATTAACATGTTTCTTTCCTCTAATGTCCATGTCAAATACGAATGTTATTTATTGTGCAATTTTGTAATGTTGACAAGAATGCAGTAAGTTATCCAGCAACAATGTTGGCATCTTTAAATTAGGTAGTTAATTTTTTGCAGTTTTGTCATATCTCAACTATGAATAAGTTTATTTTTAGGTATCCATTATCAATCAAAAGTGATCAAATATTATTAAAATAAACTGAAAACGTTTCTAGTAACGGTTTGTCAGTTTATATTCAGGGACCTGGATTGAAGCGGTACTAAAAAAGAGAGATGCACCAGCATTTGCCATAATAATAAACACCATTTAATTACTAAAGCTCCCGCATTAGACCTATGATTTTTCATGACGCTTTCAAATAAATCAAGCTCGACATATAAATCTAACAGCATTTCGTTTCTACGTTATTGTCGGTTATATTCTTAAAGTTATCTGGCCAATCTTTTTCTTATATCCTTAGACTGCAATCTCGCTAAGTGACAGCCTGTTCCCAGTCAAAGACGAAATCACTTTGCTCTTCATATTATGCCTCTTAAGGCTTTGTTGCGACGCTTTTGCAGGGTTCCTTTTTTAAATTTAATTTAAAACTTGGATTCTGAGTTTTTGCAAAAAAAATTAAGTCTGAAAGTCTGAAGTAATAGAAGGTAATTTGATCGTTCGTTTGATCTTATCATATTTCTGCACTTTTTGAGAAAATATAAAAAACCTTTGTAACATTTTAATTTTTTTTAAAATAGTGTCATATTTTAAAATTACTTCCCTGGACAAACAAAATGTCATTCAAAATCAATGTCAAAAAGCTTAAATAGTATATTTCATTACCAGTCCAGGAACTAGGCTTTTCCGGTGCGCGCACGACAGTTTCTGGTGTGAGGCGTAGCCGAACACCGGAAGTCGTGCAAGCACAGGAAAAGCTGTTTCTGGACGTGTAATGAACGATATTTTTCATAATACCTCTCTGAAATCAAGACATAAACATAAAATTATTATAATTTTACGTATCCAAAATCATGTCATAATACATTTTGTATTCAAATGAAAGCAAACGTCAAACTTGCAAGACAAGCAAGACAGGTATTTATCTAATATTCATCAAGCGTTGCTATGGAAATGTGTTTGTATGCTTTATTGTAATTGAATAGGCAGCTAATTTTGAAGTATTTGTGACAAGTAATGTCAGAATAAATAAAATAATTTTACTTAAAATTAGACTATTGACGCTAAAATGTACTAGATTAATCTTGTAGACTGCATCGCTGTATAATTTTAACCCAATTTATTCTACTTTATACTTATTCGGTGACTAAATAACTGTAAATTTAGCACTTAAAATCAGGGAGCGGGAAAACTTTTCCCGCTCCCTAATTAGGGACCGGGAAAAATTTTCCCGTGCCCGGACCGAAAAGACTTACTTTCTTTGCTCTACAGAGACGTCGAAAATGATAGTTTTCAGAGAGGTATTATGAAAAAGTTTTTAATCGACAGGCCTCGGTTTATGTAAATGATGCCTTAACCACCAACCGCTATAGCATGAAATGTCTAACAAACTACGTTGTTGCTTTCGCTCCAGTTATAATAAATTTTTCCTATTAACTTAGAGTTTACACTGCACTTTAACTATTTGACAAGTTTATCGTAGATTCGACTTTACTCCTTTAGGTGGGTAACCAACCCCAACCCCAGGAACATGTGTGCTGCAAAACTTAGTTTTAGCTAGGGAATTATATTGCAGGTTAGAATCCCCCCAATACTACGCATATGTGTGCTGTAGCGAACTTGATGTTCTAACCAACCTTATTCGCCAATTGCGCTTTCAGCTGGTTCATATGCCTAGCTCACTCAGCCGTTTCTGATTTTATTCTTTTTAAAATTTATTAGAAATTCTATCTGTCTGAAAATCGGATAATAAAATTTAGAAAAAATACCCTGTGAAAAAGAGTAAAAAAAATTAGAATGAAATTGAATTATAGCTTAAATACAGTTGCCAAAATAAATACCAGGAATACAAACAACTAGTTTATTAAACAAATACTACTTGGGCAGAACAATCTACTTTCTTAAAATTTAGAAGATTTTCTGACTACCGATGGTTAATATTAAGCTAAAAAATATTTATAGAATATCACTTAAGCTGACCTGTATACGTCACAAGTGGTAATTAATGTTCAAATTACAATTTATCAATTGCTATGTTAATTAAGTTTCATCTTGACACTTTAACACTAGAAATTACAACAATCAAGTATCAATTACACGATTTAGGCCTGGTACTCACTGCTACTAAATTTCAAATTAAAAAGTAGCACTAGTTATGGTACTCTCTGATCAATAAATTAACATTACTAATTATTATATAAAAATCTCAATAAATTACCTCGATGACAATAATTAAAGAGAGAAGTTATCTTTAAAAGAAAATTTTTGTATTACTCAGTTACTATTGCATAAATATGTAACAATTTATATGTTAAAATTTGGGAATAAATACCCATTAAACTACGCTTAACTTATTCCTTTGGCAGCTGGAATATAGAAGACTTCTAAAATGTCTCCAAAATGCTAAACTAAAAGGGAATTAGTGAATAAAATATAGAAGTAAATATAGCCGCACCAAATAATGAAAATTTAGTTCAGTTGACAGATATCAAGCCGAAACGTTCAATAATAAGGTTTAAACAAGTTAAATCAAATTTCTGCCATGGGTTTTACAGATAGATATAATTAACTTAATATAAATGGCATAACCGCCTTAAGTGTACGATATAAGTTTAGATAATACCAAGGGAGGAAAATTACAGTTTATTAGAAGACTGTCTCTTATTTAAAACACTAAATAAGGCCAGCGAACTAAAACTCAGTATCTCTGGAAGTAATATTTTCAGTAGGTGCTTCTCGGTAGCTTATATTTAGTCTTTTCAATTGAAAAATTAAAGGTAGTAGCACGATAAATCAAGAACAAAGCTCAACATATTAGCTGTGCTGATTTACTATTAATTTAAATTGATCCTACCAGATTTGAGGATGTGTTTTTCCTCGGTAATTGGAAGACCTAGGCAAGGTACCAGTCGGGCTAACCAGGCTACACTAAACTCTCTGTCTGGTCCAAACTGGAGAAGACGGCTAGGCTCCTACTCAGATAAGGAATGCCTCAAGCATATGGTCAGTCATCTCTGAGAAATACCTTTTAAAATAAAAGGGTTATCATACCGCTCTGCACACGATGTTTCACAACAGCATAGCCGGTACCCTAACAAAAGATACGCGTTACTATGCTTTGTAAACAAAAAATGTTATCTGGCAATCATCAACAATCAGCAGTTAAAAACTTAATTACCATAAGGCACCTTCATGGACGGAAGTCCAAAGGGAAGACCAGTTAATTTTACTTTCCTCGATATATCCTATTTTCATGCTCATCTCCGTAAGGCGCCTGCTGTCAAGCGGGTCGGAGTACTGAAATCCACTCGTAATAGTAATGTTGCGATAATCGATACCACAATTTAAGGGATACACAGAGAAAATTGCGATATAATATCCAGGTACAATTACAACGTTACAATGTTCAAATTAGTCGAAACATTACTTGTCCCGAAGCAAAAGTCCAGCAGGTTATAATCTCCATCCCTATTAATTTTTTCGATATTGGGTTCCTAAACATTAAGAAACTTCAACCAAAAAGTTATCTGATATTCTGCTTTTAAAATTCGATCGTTAGAAAATAATGTAATTTGCTTATTACGACTACATATACATGCAATATCATTGAATTGTTCTATAAAAAAAAAAGTATCCGATCTCTTTCAAGAACCCAACTACTGTTCAAGATATAATAGAAGAATGCGACAGTAACACACGTTAGAGACAATTAGGAAAAAAGGTTTAAAAATAAATTTGAGCACAAAATATTTCTATCAATTTGACAGGATGTATGTCGTAAAACCCGATTGAACATGTGTGAAATATATTAGATAGGCTAATCCGCAACAGACAGCTGGAAATCATTTTGGATCTTCGAATCGCTCTTTTTGAAAAATGCAAAAACATGGCTGCATTGCAGCAGTTATTAGAACACGAAGAGGCTATACACGATATTAATGTTGGTTTGGGTTAGTTTGGGATTTTTATTATTGTTCTTTTTTAAAATGTGTATTTACTTTAAAAATAAAGGTATTGATATGAATAAAAAGAGAAATATTAAGAAATGACAAAGCTTAAAAATATTATATACACTGGCTCGCAAAATTAACCGGACAAAGTAAATTTTGTTCAAATTCAATCCTAAATAACTTTTTCAGTATTGCATCAATTTTGATAATTTTTTGTCGGGTTTTAGGCGTTTATTCTTATCATTTTTTCATATCAAAGTTTAAAAAAATTCTAATGGATTTGCTGTTGCCTTTTACTCCAAACTCTTAAACACCCTGTGGAAAAAATTTGACAACAGTATAACGTTTTTTTGTACGGGATTCTTAAGCCTTATCTTTTCTCAACAGCGTTTTTAATTCATGACAATATCTCTACTCTAAAAGAAAATACAAAGGTTGAAAGGAAACTATGCAATTCTTAAACATAAACATAAAACCATAAACAAAAATAAAAAAATTAATATTGGCAAAATTGGTATTCAAAATTTGTATCAAAATCGAGTATTTCCCCCCCGAGCTTGAATAACAACTCTCATCCTTTCTGGCATTGATTGAATTAAAGCAGCAACCGTATCTTAAGGTATCTGTTCCCACTCGTTTACCAGCGCATTTTCTAAGGCAGCCACAGTTTGAAATTCACCATAATTTTGCCTAATTCTTCTTCCTAGCTTGTCCCACATGTGTTCTATGGGGTTCAAGTCTGGACTGCTTGGGGGCTAGTCAGTACTTGTAAATGTTCTCCTATAAATGGCATATAAGGACCCACATTCTCTTCCAAACACTCCCTAATGTACCTATCAGCATTATGGCTCCCTCCCTGTAGCACAACAGGGTCTGTGCGGGCTTCCAAAGACTCATCACTCCTCCACCACCAAATTGTACTCTAGGAGAGAAACAACATTGAGCAAATTGTTCTCCAGACCTTCTCCACACCCTTTGGCGTCCATCAGGTGAATATATTGTAAAGCGAGACTCGTCTGTGAAGAGAACATTTCGCCAATCATCCATATCCCAATCTGCATGAGCTCGAGCAAATTCCAAGCTCGCCTTCGATGACGTGCATGTAACAAAAGGCCTGTAGCAGGTACACAAGATGTTAAATGTTGTTCTTTCAACCTTCTGCGTACAGTATCCGATGAAACCAAAGTACCATGAACATCTGCCAATCTTCGGACCAAATCTGTAGCAGGAACTGAGCGGTCTCGGTGAACTTGAAGTCGAAGGAATTGATCTTCAACTGCGTTTGTAATTCTTCGTCTCCCCTGACCAAGTCTTCTTGAGTATGAACCAGTTTCCTCAAATCTTTGTATCGCATCGGTACTGCGGGGATAGACAAGCGTGTCTGCGATATAGCGTATGGGACGACCTTCATTACGTAAGGCAACAGCTTGTGCTACTTGTTCTGGTCTCATTATTAATTTTTGTCACTATAAAACAGTTGTCGCTTAGGGAACAGCTTGAAAACATGCCACGCACAAAAACACGACAAACGCTATACACAGCAAATTAATCTAATGTTGACAGCCGCTTGACAAGAACTTATTTGTCATGCCACAAAAAATGCTTAATTATCATAACAACCGACAAAGCCAACAAAAAAAATTTTTGTTTGTGGCTCTGAATTGCATATTTTCCTTTAAACCTTGTGTTTTCTTTTACAATAGATATATTGACATGTATTAAAAAAAGGGCTATTGAGAAAAGATGAGGCTTAAGAATCCCGCACAAAAACACGTTATACATTTGTCAATTTTTTTCTAAATAATTCGAAACTCGATAAGCCCAATACAATGTTTTAGTGCCGACTGACCTTCCGCTTGCCTGGCCCGAGAATAACTAGAACGGTGAAGAGTTGGCGGCCACAACCATGCTCTAATCGGAATAAAACGATTTTGCCGGTCCCAGAGACCAAGCGGTACAGGTGGAGGGGAATGCCTTTGAACAAAATATTGTTTGTCTTGTTTAATAAAATAAAATCAGCTTCAGAACACGATATGGTACATTTATTTATTAAATATATATTTTGCTCTATGCCCAAGATTGACAAATGTAGCCATGATTCATGTAAATTCTTATAAAAAATGCAGAAAAAGAGCTGACTAATAGAAACGCGTCTTGCTAATGAAAGTTAGCATAATTTAATTTACTATTATTTTTTATGGCAGTGGCATACACACTAAAGGGAGATCTTATGGCACTCCACGAGCGGAGTATGTGTGAAGATGTTGATTGACACGGTTCTTGAATAGTTTTGTAGGTTGTAATTAAGGGGAAACAGATATCCTGGGAGTGAAATTCACAGTGATAGGTGTTTCCAGTTGGACGACAAACGGGTGCGCTCTTGCCGTATATCGTGACTATCAGACAGGCGTTGCTGGGGGCGGGATGATGCGGACCAAATCCTGGGAGCATCTGCCGCGAAAATATCTGTAAAACAGGGAGATCTCGGACACATCTCTGCGGTGTTCCAGACTATCCAGATCCCAGGTCAACTCCTGGTCGACCACAAGACGCACATCTCTCTTCTGAATAAAATCCAGCAGCTTTAGGTTCTGCTTAGGTGCGGCACCGCAGATATGTAAGCAATATTCTAATCACGGTTTTATTTGCGCTTTGTAGAGCAAGAGTAGCTGCTGTTTGTTGTTGCGAAATAGTGCACCAAGCTTCTGCTAGGCTTATTTTGCGATATTAGCAACGTGGTCATGCCAGGACATATTGCTGTTGACCGAGACAACCCGTAGTCTAGTTGACGAGGAGGAATGGTCGATCCTGCCATAGTGATGTCAGGGTACGCCGTATTGGCTTTCTTGATAAACGTGACTGCTTGGGTTTTTGCAGAATTAATGTGGACCAAATTCCTGTCGCCCCAGCTTTCTCCTTTATTGTTGTAATTTGCCCCTGTCGGCAGTGATAAGTCTCAGTCCTGGTAGAGGTTTTTCTAAACTAAATTGGACACGTTCATATTTTCCTCCTAAATATAGCTGGTGCTGCAGCTTCGGGTTAAATCACTCAGCAAGGTAGCGACGAATTAGTTCACAAATGCAAATGGCCGTGCGTTAACAGATCGAGTATCGGGAGCCGGTTTGCTAATTTTCCGTGTTTTGTTCTAAGTTTTAAGGTAAGTACTTCTATATTTTTTAATGTCTTTCTATATTACTTGATTTAGATCATATTGGTTAGTAAGTATTTCACTTTTTTGGAAGAAAATGCAAAACATATCATGATGTCAGTTGAGGATACAAATGGACACCTGTCCATTATATCCCCGAACCTATGCACTGTATCCCCGACTTATTCCACCATCCTATATTCGTGAGCGTTGTATTTCCAAACATAGGTATGGGTTTTGTTTCAGATGGTACGAAAACACGAAGGAAAAACCAATAGAGTTTTCCCTGAAGGAGATTTACGAAAAGCGGTAGAGGATGTCCAAAATAACGTCGGCGGTTTGCGACAAGTAGCTAAATTACACAGCGTTACAAAGACTCACTTGGCAATATATGTTAAAAAGGCAAGGGAAAATGGAATTGATAATGTATTATTCACGCCTAACTTCAAGAATCGACAGATTTTTGGGGACGAAATGGAAAGGGCACTAGCACAGTATTTACTGAAATGTTCGAGCGTATTTTATGGGTTCAAAACAGGCAGTTAGCCTTCCAATTTGCCGTCAAAATTTCACTAAGAATACCAGACTCATGGACAATTCAAAAATGGCAGGTGAAGATTGGTAATCAGCCTTTTTAGATAGAGACCCAAGACTGGCAATCAGAAAGCCGTATGACTGCGTTCAACAAAACTGTCGTAGGTGAATTTTTTGATAAGCTCGAATGTGTGAACAAAAGACATCACTATCAAGCATGCCAAATTTTCAATCTTAATGGGATTGGCGTCACCACGGTACCTCCTGTCGCAAAGGTTGTGGAAAAGAAGGGGGAAAATCAGGTCGGTCAAGTTACATCCAGAAAACGTTGTGAACTGGTAACACAAGTTGGTATAATTTGTGCAAATGGAAATGGTTTGCCACCAATATGGATGTTTCCCAGACTACGCTTTGACGAGCACTGCATGATGTCTGGGGCAACGTCGGAATCCATGGGACTTGTGCACAGATCAGACTGGATGACATCAGACAATTTCATTCTGGTTTTGAAATTCTTTGCAAAAAATGTTAGATGTAGCTAAGATAACCCTCTGCTATTATTAATAGATAATCACGAATCCCATCTCAGTGTTGAAGGAATCAACTTTTGCAAGGACCATGAAATAACAATTCTTACATTACCTCCACACACATCCAACAAGTTACAACCCCTAGACCGCTGTGTATTTGGACCCTTAAAGAAATATTTCAGTGAGACTGTGAAATCGTGGATGTTATCGTATCCAAATGAGACTCTTTCAATATATTCGCTGCCTGAGTTGTATTCCAATGCTTGGGATGTGAAGTCCGGTTTCCGCAAATGTGGAATTCTCCCATTAGACAGGAATATTTTTCAAGATCATGAGTTCCTCTGCTCTTCTGTTTCAGACCGTCCACCTCCAGAACTTGAGGAAAATCGTGAAACATCAGCAGAAAATATTTCTACAACCAGTGCTGCAACAACATCAATGACTAGTGCCATAACAGTTCTTTCTACCAGTACTGCAGAAACTCCTGCATCTGATAATTTGTCATACATTTCCCCTGACCAAATATGCCCCTATCCAAAAGCCAGACCTAGAAATATTACGGCGAGAGGAAGAACGCGTGGAAAATATATGATTGCAACGGACACTCCAGAAAAGGAGGAGCTGGCCGGAGGAAAAGCACAGAAAGATGTACTCAAAAAATTGACGATTGTGAAAAAAAAACTGATGATTGACGATGATTCTACAGATGAGGATGAGGAAGAAAAGGTTACGCAGGACTCTTCTTCAGAATGGAAGAGGCAGAAGAAAACTAAGAGTGGCTTAAGAATGCACATGATGCTGCAAAGGGTGACTTTATGGTTGTGAAAGTACCTGGGAAAATACCAACCTCAGTAAGGAATTATGTGGCTCGTGTGGAACGTAAACTCCGGGACAGGTTTGAAGTTAGTTTCTACAAGCGTCTAATTTCATCAAACCGCTTCAAGATTACAGAAGAAGAATCTTTTTTCATAACATTGGAACAAGTGATTTTAATGCTGCCAGGAGCAATTATTCAAGATATGCGCATCCGTTTCAAAGATATGCTTTATTTCAACATGGACTTGACTGAATTAAGCTTGCATTAAGATGCATTTTGTTCAAAATAAGTTTTGTTTCGATATCGGGACTTTATGTAAATAAATTTGGTTCTTAGCAAAAATTATTGATTCTATCAATTCCCGAACATGTCCAAATTATCCCCTGTGTCTGTCTATTCTTACCCCAGACCTGGGAATGCGATGGACAGTTGAGGTATAGCAACTTTTAATCTTCCCCTAAGGAAACCTTTAGTTTTCGGGAATTAGTATATAGCAAAATAATATCAATAAAGAACCAGGAAACAAATGACGCAAAAATTGAAAACACATAAGAATCAAGGAATTAAAAAAAACGTTCTAAATTTGCCCAATGTACTGTCATCTGCAAAACTGTAAACAGGATTATTGGTTTCAGTTAGCAGGTCATCAACATAGATGAGAAACCGAGTTGGTGAAAGTATTGTGCCCTGCGGCACTCCCACATTTGAATCTGCTGATATTTTGAATGGTATGGTTGGATATTGAAAAACTTCATACTTAGATGTCTTCAGTATTCTGGCAAATGCGCTTTCAGAATTGCACAAACTCGCAACCTTCTAATAAGGGATCATGCAACCTTTGAAACTGACAATAATAATATCATATTATATGTAGAGGACATGCCTTTTTTTCATGATCAATAAAAATTTGCAAATTCTAATTAAGACCACAAGAAAAATTTTAGTTTTCCTTTCGAATAGCTCCTCTCCGAGTAGACTACACTAAAAAGTAAATGTTGGCACTGCCCTATTACCGCTTCTAGAAACTTAACTTCGTTTCGCGTGCAACAACAATTTATTTTCCACTTGCTTTGACTCCAATGAAAACTGGCACAAAGAAAATAAAAAGCAATTTTAATTAGCACCGACAGCCTTATTCTTCCTTGCAGCAGTGCTAGATGAGTTGATGTTTTTCCTGCTTATTATTAATAATTACGTTTTCGTCTCGACTACTTTCTATTATTTTTAACCTTGATGTTAATTATTAAATGAAACTGGCGATAACGACAATTTTTTTTATTCATTTTACTGATGGTAAATTGTTTATTTAATAGCTGTTAAATACTTTTCGGCCCAAATGTTAATTGGAGCAATTTAGTAGCAAATTGAATTTCAATAATTTATATAATTGAAGCCAATGGTTAAGTTTCTTGATATTTTTTTGATATCCACTTCTCACAGATAGAGCGGATTAGATGTAACATAGTACAGCAGAAATTGTTGTTTAAACCATTTTTAATATGTAGTAGGGGAAATAGCTACACCGTTTTTTATTCCAATATAATAATAGGGCAGTACCCTGCCATCCAATAGGGCAAAAGTACCATTTCATTTGTCCCTTCCTGACGAGATCAAGTTTCCAGGTCCAACCCAGCACTCTTCGACGATTTTAGTGTGCCCAAGAAAGTTCCTTCACCTACTCCCTATAAAAACTGTCGTTTCTAAGACGGTTCTCATTAATTCTCAATTCTTCTAGAATAAATGAAAAAGAGTTTGATGTGGGGAATGTGGAACATGTGTTAAAAGTTCAGCAGCAATAGTTAATTAACAAAACCCACGTCGCATATGCATATTTACATTCCTTAGCTCTTCGGAATTAGGCAACTGTTTTCCAGGCCGAGATGTATGCGGCCCTCAAATGAGAGTATGAAAACTTGATTAGAGCCTTCAGGAGGAAGGATGTCTACATCTGCCCCGCAAGCAGAGCTGCTCTGAGTGAAGGGACATTTTGGTAGTCTTGGCAGAACATAATAGGGTCACTCTTTTTTAGCTTCCGGATCACTCCAATGTCCCTAAGAAATAGGAGGATGAAGTGTGGCAAGACAGCGTTCCGCAGTGTGTCTAGTGGGATTTGAGCCTACAATAGGTGTGTCCTTGAGGATGGTCGCCGCTATCCTAAGGAACGCACTGAATATGCAGGCCAAGGATCTATAACGGTCTGCTCCAGGAATGGGCTAGTAGTAGTAGTAGTAGTAGTAAGGGTGGGGGGCCGAAGCCCGGTAAGTAGGCCTATAAGTCCCTTTTCACCATGCCCGATCCGCCTTCCCCTACCTGGCTACTTCCAACACCCGGCCCGCACTGAAACGGCCCGTCACCTTGATAAAGGTGAGGACGTCCTCCCAGTCCAGATCCTTTAGATCTTCCCGAGCAAGTGTTGGTGCTCCCAGTATCTTCCTCCTTAGGCAACTCCACCTATCACAAATTCCTATATAGTGGTACGAGGACTCCTCCCCTCTCCCGCAGTTCGGGCAGAGTGGGCTGTCCCTCACGCCGATAAGGTGCAGATGTCTGTTTAGGCTTCCATGCCCAGTCAGAATACCTACCAAGTTCCTGATGCCTCTCGGCTCTTTTTTAGCAGTCGCCTTGCTCTGGATCCGTCAAGATTTAGGATCATTTCCTTGGCTTGTCTGTATCCTTCTTTTCCTCTCCAATTGTGCTTTGTCTTGTTCCAGGCCCAGTTATTTAGTTCCTGAGAGATTTGCCTTTTACTTAAGCCCAGACCAGGTTCTGGACCGACGAGGTGGCTCATTGAGCCTTGTCTTGCCAATTCATCGGCCCGTTCGTTGCCCTCGATGCCA
>JAEQML010065222.1:0-21218 GCA_016904865.1 Pissodes strobi | reverse complement strand
TAACAAAATTAAGCCATGGATTTCTAATGGTATTATTGTCTCTATAAGACATCGTGATAAACTAAAAAAACAACTGCTTAATAACTATACACCGGAAAAAGAATCTGAATTTAAGGAATATCGCAAAAATCTTAAAAAAATTATAAATAATGCCAAAAATAATTATTATAAAACTAGAATCAATGAAAATAAAAATAACTTAAAGAAAACATATGAACTTATAGCGGAAGCCACAAACGTAACTAAAACAAACAATACCAAATTAAATACAATGAACAATGATACCCCTTTTCCTGATGACAACAAATCAATGTTCTTAAAACCAATTACTAACAATGAACTTATAAAACAAATCTATTCCTTGAAAAATAATAGTTCGCCAGGATATGACGGAATATTTGCTGGATTAATTAAAAAGCTTCATATTAAATTACCACCATTAAAGCATATAATAAATTCAATTTTTAAGACTGGGATTGTACCAAAACAATTTAAGCTTTGAATAACATCTCCAATTTTAAAAGCAGGAAAAATATTTGAAAAATGTTTAAAAGAAAGACTGACAAGCTTTTTAGGGGAAAATAAACTTCCCTCAGCAACACAATTTGGATGCTCAGAGGGAATTGGCACTGATGATGCTATGCTGAGTCTAACAGAAGAAATAGGACATAACTAAGATAGCAATAAGAACTGCTTGGCAGTTTTTCTCGATTTGGCAAGGGCTTTTGACACGGTGCCATATGACAAGCTCCTCTCTGTTCTTGACCGGAGTGGAGTCAGAGGATATTTGAGAACTACCTGTCGGACAGAAGACAACAGTTAAAAATACGGGACAGTCTGAGTGATCCTTGTTTGATAAAGATCGGAATCCCACAAGGGACCGTCTTGGGACCAGTTCTTTTCAACTTATATATAAAAGCATTGACAGACTTAGATGTAAATGGGAAATTTGTATCATACGCGGATGATACTGTGATTGTGTTTGGTGGTGCCTCATGGCGGGAAGTTAGGAGCAAAACTCAGAGTGGTATTGAGTTGGTGAAGAGATCGCTTGATGAACACGAATTTTCATTGAATGTCAAAAAAAAAACCAACTATATTGCGTTTATAACAACTGGCGCAAACAGACCGACATTTAGTTTTATCGAATTCAATAATATAACAGAAAAAATTCATGAAATGTCAAATACTAAATACTTAGCTATTGTCATAGACAAGAATTTAAAGTGGGACTTACATGTAACATACTTAATACAAACAATTAAATATCTGGTACATACATTTTATAGTTTGAAACAAATGCTTAGCAAGCAAATGCTTATTACCTTATATAAACCATTGACTGAATCAATTTTGCGCTATGGAGTGTTAGTCTGGGGCAGTTTGTATAATAATTCCTTGAACCTCTTCAAATGTTACAAAACAGAATATTGAGGATCATTCGTAGGAACAATATATTATATCCTACATATCTACTTTACGACACATCTATTATTAATATAAGGACGTTATTCTTCCATATAATGTGCTGTTATGTTCATGGCCATGAGAAATTTAAAAACAAAATAATACCTGAATATAATACAAGAATAAAAGCAAACGATCATCTTGTTATTCCAATGCGTCATTCTGAATTCTCCAAAAAATCTATCCTGTTCCTGGACTCAAACTTTATACTTCGTTACCTATCCATATTAAAAACAACAACATCAAAATTTTTTCAAAACTAACCAAAATCTACATTGTTGACCACTACGTTCAATTTCAGGATACATTGCATTGATATGAATGAGTGTACTATAATATTATATAATGTCATTAATTATTGATTATTTCATATTGTGTGGTACCTACATTGTTGTTGATTATTTATAGTTGATTAGCCTATAGTTTGCCCATACGGATGCTACAGCATCTAGGGGTTGTAATTGTAATTTATCTCCTGAACAAATATTTATTGTAACTATAGTGTATTGTATTTCTATGAATAAAATAAAGTAAAGTTGCCTTTGATAATTGATATATCAAAATCAATATTCAATATTAACAAACATTTTTATTATAAAGTAAAACGTTTTTAAATTTCATGTTCTTTTAGGAGTCTAGACTAGTCTTGCTGTATAAAATACTATGTCTTTAACTACAGACGATGGGAGGGTCAGTCTTTTATTTCTTGCAATCTTAGCATTTCCTCTAGTGTAGTAACATTGGCAAACAAATTTTAGCGTGATTCAATTGGTAACGATACTCCAATAGAATCCAAACTAATCTGAATCATTAGCTATGATAAAGTTCCACCAATTTCCTTTTTAATTGCTCAAATTGCACAATCAGGTACTTTTAATATCAACAAATATTTATTTAACACTTTGACAGACACCCGCAGCACATCCCGTCCGAGGCCCATCATGAATCTGTACACAAAAAAATATAGATTTCGCCTGAAAAAGACGCCTTGATATCTTTCTCGGTTTTCTACATAGAAAAGTCAAATCAGTATTTTTTTTAAGGTCACCTTCTTCTTTAGGTCAAAATTCGTCATATAACGTCATATCCCTGCAAAAATCAAATTCTACTCAGAATGCCATTGATCTGACATGTCGCATGCAGTTTTTTATATATACTATTGTAAGCATTGGAACGATCATTAAAAGACCCAGAAGAAATTATTTTGATAGTAATAACGTACAAAGTTATGAAAATGGAACAAATAAAGATTTATTATAACATTAAATTTGGAAAAGAGGCTTATGCATGCCAGGGTTCAAAACATGTACCAACATATAGTGAGGGATATCCCAGTGGTTGCACTGCCAAGATGCTTCTTTTCGTGTTTTCATTTCAACGGACCATTATCTGAATCTTATATACTATTTGCCCTTTCTTCTTGGGTTTTCTGGTGCAGGGATAGCTTCAAAAATGTGATGTTCATTCTCTCCTCGCTTAAAAGTTATTTTATAGTTTTCTACTGGCACTTCCGCTACAAATTCTCGGCCATACATATTCTCCGCTAATCATAATAGTTCTCTTATCACCTTTTCTCGGAAAGATGAAAAAGTCGGTTTTTTCATCACATTATATTTATAATTGTAAAAGAAATGCCACATTGTAATATCTAATAAGTGAAATGTTACAATTTATATCAGTTGACAGTTTTTTCGAGCATGAAGACTTGAGTTCATTGTATTTGGCTATATCTTGTGGTTTCCTAGTTTTTTTTTATATATCAATATTCCACTTTTATGGAGTATATGCAGATGAAATATATGTTTCACCTGCATAGATAGGACATCACGCCTGCCATCATATAAGCGGCGCCAGATATGCTCACTTCTTTTTAATTTAGTTGTCGTTACTTATTTGGGATTGCTAAACCCTATTACTTCGAAGCGTCCCAGTTCAACGAGTTTTTTCAGCCAAAGGTTTATTGGATATGGTGACATATTGTAAAAGTGTCTGATCGGTATAAACAATTATTTTTAAAATCATTTATCATCATAGAGGAAGTGGTAATTAACTTTATAATTGACCACTTTAATTAACGAAATGTATTACCATAGGTTGGTGGGGTTGTATTCATAGAGTGTGAATTGAAACATGTATTTTAGGTATTACGTACTTTAATAATGCAAGATTAAATTTGCATTAAATATCAACCCAAACTACTTTCAAGCATTGATCCTTTCACACATAAAACTATATACTCTACATTAGGTGAGTATACCACATATTTTCGAAATATCTGGGCAACAAATCAGAAAACGTCTAAATATCTTGGCGTCAAACATAGCGATGACTGAACTGATGCTTCACGGTTGAGTGTTGGTAAGACACTAAAATCTAATCTTTACTACCGGCGCGGATCAGATAAACAGAGCGGGAAATTTCGCGGACGCGAATGCATTTGAGAGGGTAGAAAAATGCTCTTTCTTTATTTGACATGTTATTTACACAACATTCACAAATATATATTAAATTTAATCGGTTAAAAACGGTTTCCTTGCCTGAGAGTGACAACTTGCTTTCCAGAAATTATTTCATATAACGGAATCTATTTTACCGACAATCCAGGTTCGGACTAAGGAGTAACTGAAATACAATGTTTTAAATGCATAAGTTACTGTTTACCTGGAGTGAAATAAATATATTCGGAGTTTAATTATGGCTCAATCATTCTCCGAATATACAGGATGTTATTACCAAACTATACGGTGAAACACGAGAAGTTAATACACTTGTTCCGGTTTCTCTCCAACAGCGTCCATGATGTTCTTTGTTTAGGTAAGGGTCCATTAAACGTAAGACTAGAGAATCGACCTTAGGTGGTTCTATATTATTACGATTGGTTTGCCTTCACTGGAACAAAGCTTGTAAAATGTAATGCCACAATTTGTCTTTTTATTCTTTATATACACGGGAAATCTCAGTCTACCTCTAAAAATAGAATATATTTGTCTAAAGATAAAGTCTTCCTAAGAGTTTTCTTATAATTTTTTTCAGAGGATGCTCACTTTTCCTATACTATCATTTTGTTTCTCTCTGGAACAGTTCAGGCATCTTATCATCTACTCAAATCGCCGCCCGGCCAGACATGAAAATCAAATATACTGGATGAGAAACAGGAATTGACCATACCCATTTGTCTTTTCGATCAGTAGAGTCATAGTATATCTGGTCCATATTAAATCAAATACCTGAATGGGTGTGCGGTTAGTAATATCTTGTTCAACAGGGTTCCCATATTAAATTTGTTACTGCACAATCATCTAAAAGAAAGTAGGATAATAAATTAAAAATTCCATAATATAATGCCCGTGTGTATATTACCACTTTCTATTTTATCTTCGCTGCCGACGGAATCGGTGTCTACCAGAATACGACTTAGAGGCTACGTTTTCTATCCTGCCTTCAATAATGTAACGGTTAGAACTCGAAGTCGATGCTGAAAAATTAGATAACTTGATGACATTTTATGTTAAAAAGGAGTTCTATTTCCTTTTTAATTTTACAAAAATTAGATTTACAAAAACAACAATATTACATTTATCCATACAATTAATTCCTATCCTGATTATTTTGAATTTTTTCTGTCCGTACATCGTCAGTTTAGCCATTACTCGGACATTCCTCTAATTCACTCTCATTAACTTCAAAATCAGAATCTTCATCGGTACTGTACGGACCATCTTCTGAACAAGACACAGCACTATCACATTAATCATATACTACTTTACAAGTTTATTCCTTTCGTGATCATCCATCGCAATGTTTCTATTATAATGAACTAACTAACTAGCACGCATCATCACACACTACAATTTATCCGCAAAACTATATCGTTTGTTACCATGTGGTGCAAAACTCTTTGTACTATCCATCCTTAATATTCCTCAATTTCTGTATTTTAAAATTATAAAGCAAGGCGTCATTCTGAATTATTTACTTAAACATAAATTATTTTCTATGAATGCTACGAATTCGAGCTTAAGTTAAAATTCTCATTTGCGAATTTTCTAGATAAATTCGCACCTCGAAAAAACTCCGGAAATAAATAAACCTAAGTGAAAATCTGTATCCCTATGGAAGTCATTAAAGTACAGCTAGTAAATGCCTATTAGATCAATTAAGGCATAGGAGTAGAAAAAGTCGTTTTTGACTCATATTTATTTCTAACATCAATAATAAAGCAAAATATTGGACCTCGGTAGCTTTATTGTTCCTTTTTCATTTTACACGTGTTATTTGTACAACGGATTAAATTGGATTCGTTCAGTAGCGTATAATAATTGACTTCTCATGGATCGTTGATCATTGTTTCTATACGTTTTATTTCATTTCCATTTTATTTCTAGGTACATTTGTGTAGCATTTAAATAGAAAAAAATATTTGGAATGAAGCACACTGAAAACTGCCATTAATAATAAAACTGAATGAGCTGAGTGAAAGTTTTATTGTTCTAGTTTTAGGCAACTAAATTTGGAAGGAAATAAAATTATTTTAAAATTACATTCTTTGTATTATGTGGATATTTCGAAGTTGATTAACACCGATGGATAAAAATCATATGAAATACTTCATCATTTATGAGAAATATCCACGTAAAAGTATCCATTTAATATGTAATTCTTTCCTATCTCTAGACAGATTATTTGCTTTTGTCTTTGTTAACTATCCTCTCTTATATTGAATGTTTTCATTAAGATTTCTTCTGGTGGCTATGCACTCAGGGTAATTTTGATTTCTCCATCGCTAGAAGTCCATATTTTGCATTGGTCGAGTCCAACCTTCGATATGGTGTTTGTTTTTGGGGTTCATTGCTTGCTCAAATTTCTGTTTGTCGTGAAAAGGAAGGTAATGCAATCAGTTCTATGTGTGGTGCAAGAATCCACTATTCATATTATCCGTTATTTGTAAAACATGGCATTTTGACTCTGTGTTGCATTTGTTTTGAAAACGATATGCTTTATTTTAAAAAAATACAAAAATGAGCTGTTTTTAGACGGGTAAAATAATTTCTGTCACACTCACGCTCCTAAGTTGCCCAAGAGCGTGAGTGTGACGATGAAAACTTATCAGAAGTTTAATAATTTATGAAGAGAGAGAGATCGTTAATCATTAGCCCTTATGGCTGAGAAGGCCATGCATTGAATTAAAACAGAACATTGTGAAAAGGCTTACTACAACATGACCAAATGATTGTTTAAAAAACTTATGTGAAGTTTATTATTCCTTTTATTTAGACTTTTGTTTCTATGTGTTGTGTCTATTCTAGATTAGTACGTTTTTTTATTGGGAGAGTCTGAAACAGCGGTCATACAGGAACACTGACACCTACTCGCTATTCTCATCTTAAAAAAGATCTGGTACTGCCATCTAGTATAAAGTTTAGCAAATCAACATAGACCATATTGACGAAGTTATCTGTAGCAGTGTCATATTATTTAACCAGAAATAAATCTAACCTATAGTTTTATATTTGCAGTAAATTACAATAAGCTGGCAAATTTATCATTAATGATTCAATAAATGCATATAAAATTAATGTAGGATTGGTTACTTATACTACAAGTAAGTATTTATTGGTATACAAATTATCCTAATGCAGGAAGTATTTTTTTGTTTGACTTCTTTTTTCAAGACATGTGGCTGTCGGTGCAGTGCTAAACAGGAGCACCAAGCAGGTTATCCTCCTCAGCTTGGCATGCGAGACACGCTGCGGCACCTGCGTAATCTTACGATTAAATTTAAATCCCATAATGCCCCTTCCCTGTATACTAGGCAATATCTCATGTCTATCTGCCAGTGGAAGCTTAATCCCATTCTCTTTGCCATATCGTTAGTGTCCTTTGTCTAACACTTTCTTTAAATTGCTTCTTGCCAAGTCTAGTTTCTGCTTGAATTTCCACACCATCTCTATTGATCACTAAACCTCTCTTGTACCTAATGTGATCTATTCGCTCGTACATCATTTGCTCTAATGGCGGAATATTAGCTAATACGGCCGCAGCCTGTGCGGACACCGTCCTGTAAGCTCCAATGATGGTCCTGGCGACCAATTCTCTAATTGTGTTTAACTCATCCCTTATTCTGACATGCTGAACCTAATGCTCAAAGATCTCTGCATTATAGTAAATGAGCGGCATAATTGCTCCATCAAAAATGGTCCTCAAAGCCCCGGGAGAAGGCTGAAAAACTCTTGCCAATGCTCTTATGTGCCACAGAAAATTAGTCCTGGATTTGCCACATATGTATTTAAAGTGAGCTTGAAAGGTTTCTCATCAAGAATAACTCCCAAGTACCTGGTACTTGAATTGCTGTACCCTTGTTATCCTGGCTATAATAAGTCCTCACCATCATGTATTTCGATTTTTTGTATGATATATTTAACTTATTGATAATCTCTCATTCTTTCACCTTGTCCAGTGCCCTGTTCATCTGAATGTGCAGCGCTGGTCTCCGTGCAGGTTTGAAACCGATCTAACTCGGGTTGATACTTTTCATGGCTAGCTTTTGAGCTCCTCACCACTTACTTCATTGTCCCCTACCTTCTTGATCAGCTCCACTCTAAAAGTTTTCTTCGCTAGCACTGGTTTCTAAATTCTACTGACCTTGACCGAATTTGCTGCGACCGCCGCATAAGAGCCACCTCTGAATTAGGATATCTAATTTTTTGTTTTGCTCTAAAATCCCTTCATTTTGTGTAACCACTAAACTTCTAATGTCGCTCTGCAAGTTTTTGATCTCCATCACCTTTCTAACTTGGTGTCTAATGTCCTTGTTATTTCTTCTAATTTCTCTAGCAATAGAAAAAACTTTATCTTATTGCCCAGCTGAGAAAAGAGATCCTCGAGACGATCCGCCATGTCGCTTATTACCTTAGACCTCGCAAAAAATATATCTATATCTAATTCTCCCTCATATTATCCTCCCTCAATATCTACCTGGAGTGGGCTTTCTCGCTTTCTTGCCTTCTACTTCCCTATCGGAACCTGCTTCTGCTACTGACTTGGTCTTCCTCTTCAACTTCCATTTCGGAGTCCCTCGACATCCGACGCTCCCGCCAATCTGGAGCGCTGTCTAAGCTTTACCGCCTGCCTTCCGCTGGGGCGTGAGCCACCTCCTATAAGCATCTCTTAGCCGTAGACCAGAGCTTATGGCTTGCCCGCTATCATGACAAGAATGATTGCTGGTCCGTCGTTGCCCGCCAGAAACCTGCGAGGAGGGGGGTGCACGCCTTTAACCAAATAGACCTCGTTCTGAGGATCAATCTTTAACGTCTTCTGGCAATAATCGCACCTCGGATAAATCTCATCGGTTACGATAATGCCACTGCGCAAAGCTTGGACATTGGTTAAATTGTTTCGAAAAATACACTAAAACTGAGCTTTATCCACAATACCGAAACAGAATTTTTGCACTCGACGCGCATTTCGCTAACCATGTTAGCAGGAAACAGAATTTTTGCACTCGACGCGCGTTTCGCTAACCATGTTAGCATCATCTGCTAACATGGTTAGCGAAGCGCGCGTCGAGTGCAAAAATTCTGTTTCGGTATTGTGGATAAAGCTCAGTTTTAGCGCATGTTGCCGAAGGTTCCAAACCCCAATATAGTCGCAAAATACACCAAATTAACACCCGAATCGTCAATATTGTTGATCATGGACAAACATGAAACTCATATTTCAATGGGCAATAAAATTAGCAAATAGGATATTACCGCCGCATACCAGCCACAGACTTCTGCTGTTATGGTTGGACAAATCTGTTTACCTTCCCTTGAAGGAATTTTATAACCAAGGCTGCGAAACGTGATTTCTAAAAAATTAAGGAAAAAGAATCAGTATTTATGATATAGCAGATATTTTAGGACAATCGTATCCACTAGTCTTCAGTTCTCGAAACTGTGTATCAGGTTTTCGGTACACTGGGATATATGTATTCGTTTATAAATAATGTTTTCAGCGACAGTAACAGATTCGCAGGAAATTATATAATTAAGGCAGTGGAAAATCAGCCTAAGGAACAAGATTTATCTGAAATAATGCCATCCACTTCTCCTTCCCCAAGAAGCTTTCACCCGTTGTATTATAACCATATTCTTCTGCGAATGCAGTTCCAGTTAAAAGATTTCAAAAAAATCTGAAATATTAGCCAGCACGTCTGTTTTCAGAAGGCCTGAAGAAGAAGAAAAATTGAAGGAAGCAAGAAAGGCAAGTCTACAAATACAAATCACTATAAAAAGGAAAGTGGCTGATTGCTTGAACGATGCACCAGTAAAAAAACCAACCATTTATAAAAAACCTGAATAAAGCTTAAGCGAGAGCGATCTAGATGTTGAACTAACCGCTTCCGGTGAGGTGAATTTCTTTTCTGATACGGATAAAGACGACGATGATATAGCAGATATTGATTGCTCTAGACTCTTTTGCTTTCGTGAAGTTTCCAACAAAATATTATGTTGGATGCGTTGTAATATTTCTAAGACGTCAAGATAGAAATTTTAATTATCCCGATGTTTCTGATACAGGATATTGTATTGAGGGTATTGTACTTCACTTGTCTATGCCATTTAAAGTAGGCGGAACTATTAGAAAAGCGAATTTATTTTCTTTTTCTATAGATTTGTCTATGTATAACATTTGTTAACTAGCTCTTTTTAAAAGAATTAATTTTGTTGTTTGAGATGTTTTTGGATATGTATGTTATAATGAAAACTAAGTTTTTTTCTAAATATCCTACAGTGGCTATATTGTCGGTACAGTGGCCCTTTTGCGTTATAGTTTTGCAAATGAATAATATCAGTAGTTTTTATTTTTTGCGGCACCATATTACAGTTTAGATTAGAAAAATGTTGTTTTTGATGCCTAATCGTATCAGATTTAATAAAAAGTGAAGCTCTGGCTTACTTAATTTATTTTGTGAAAAGGTGGCCACTGTTCTAGACTCTCCCCTACCTAGAATTAAGTCTTATATTAACTGACGACCTTTTACCACTAATATCAGATATTAGATATGGGTTTGTCAACAACTTAGTTTGTTGTGACGATAAAGCTATTTTTTATTTTATTTTTGACTTAATGGTAAAAGGAAATTTTCATTTGCTTAAAAAGTAAGAATATTTAACGAAAAGGCAAATAAATAATGAGGAAGTGTCATCAAATTTTTTTATTGCTTAGTTCGATAGCCCATGAATTTTTCATGGTGAACACGTTTTATTTTTTCATAAGTCGAAAAATGAGGCAGATACAACGCTTGAAATGTGCTTATGACGTCACAATATACATGAATTATTACGTCGCACCATGCTTACTATATCTATATATACAAAACAAAAACTGGCATAGCTTTAGTAATAATCTAGTGGAAATAAAAAAACACTTATCGATTTTTTTCACTGCCTTATAGTTTGCAATAAAAAATAATCAGTTTAATTTTTGAGGAAATTTCATCATTATCATGTTGATTATGACCGGTTATGGAAATCCTAATAGAAGTCAGGCGAAGGTTTCTAGACTAGCTTAACAGGATCGTAAAAAACACACCAGATGTCTTTCATTGAAACTCAATTTACCAACCTATAAGTTAGGAGCATCACCGGCATAACGTGCACTACGTGTCTTGCACATAGGTCCTTGGATAGAAGAAGAATTGGATTTTGTGACCAGAATTTAAATCATGTGAAAAATATACTATTTACCTCAATTAATAATTGTCGAAAAATTTAAGAGAATTACGGCATTTTTGCCTGGAAAATCTCTAGAATGATCGAGTAGTGGCGTATTGATTAGAAGTATAAAACTAGCATTACACAAAAACGATGCATTATAACGGAAAGAGGGTCTAGAGCAATAGTAAAAACAATATTCCACTTCAGCAAAAAAGGAGCTTCCTAAGATATATACTTCTAAAATATATATTTTTAAATTAATTTCTAAATCTAAGTAACAAATAAATATGCTTTTTTACCTGAGCCCTAATTAGCTCTATAAGATTAAGCTCACAGTAGTATGGTCTTAACTCAAGAACAGTTATCTCCCGAAGCTTTGATAATTTCTTCAATAACATACTTATTGTATTTATCTTTATTTATTAAAACGTCATCTGCGCAAATCATTTTTCAATCACATCAGAATTCATATCTTCGTGGTAGTCTCCTGTTTTTTTTTTATTTGAATGTAAACAGCCCGCCATTTATGAAACCATGGATTCACCCTATATGTGTTATAATTAAATGGCGTTATTTTGCAGAAAATCGATGGAGATCAGTTGACCAACTTTTAATAAAAGCTTACCTTTAACTCAAGGCGTTCTGTTATATCTTCAGTAGTGCGATTTATTCCTTTTACTGGTCGATTTCGACAAACTCTCGCCACCTTACTTCTCACTACCTTACTTCCACCGTTCCGAGTAGCTCAAAAGATGAATCCGTTTGTGTAAGGGGTGGATCGTGTAGTGTATGGTGATTCCTACTAAGACTACAGGGTTATTTCCGTACTTGGCACCCACAGAAGTTGGGGTATATCCTGCGGGGATTCGGAGTCTCTGACAGAAACTGGTTATACCTACAATGTGCGAAGCCTCCTTGCATAGGGACTAAGTCGTGCAATTCATTAACTTATATTTGTGAAAAACTCGTGAATCACCAGGGGCACAGGCCCGTCTCACTGGATGTTCCCATCGGATACAAGGCCCTTCAAACTGGACTAACGTGTAACATAAGCAGAAAGATAGCTCTGCCTCTGTCTAAGCGCTGGAAGAAGGGTGTGCTGGCAAATTGCCCGGTACCGCCTTTCTATGGCGACTTAGCGAGTTCCCGGTTCCATTTAGGAGTATCGAGGCGTTTCGTCAAGGTAATACAACCACATGATGGAGACGTAGCTTTGCATGAGACGCCAGTATCTGCAAATCTACTAGTAGTAGATTTTCAGAGAGTAGGATCTACTTTTTATTATTGACCTCTTATTGTCGCTATTATCGTTATTTGAGATTTTGATTAATAGTTACGCTGTTAAGTAACTGTAGGTCGATGGCTCTCTATATCTTATATATTATCGTTATATATCATCTTGATTATTAAATTTACTGTTAAACAACTGTAGGTTGTTTGCTTTCTAAATCGTACCATATCGTTATATGTTGATTAGTGAATTTACTGTTAAACGGCTGTATGACATTTGCTTTCTTTATCATATATGTTATGGTTTTTTTCGATAAATAGCTTTAGTTTATCTAATATCGTGTGTCATTTATTTCTGTTTCTTTTCATATTTGCTGTGCAGATACTTATTTTTTTTATAATCATATCTGATATTATCTCGAGTAGAAAATTCAACTTGATAATGTCATGATAATTAATTGATTTAATTTTACTGTAATTGACTGTGAGCCTCATGGCAGTTTCACTTAACTAACTAATACTTGCCGGCTAGGATTTATATACTTACTTTATGGAGTAACTTATTAATTTAATAGATCTCTATTAACTGCTTATTGATATATTGATATATATTATACATATTAATATATAAATATTGCTTATTTTTTGGTACTTTATTACTAACTGCAATTAGTCAGAACCTCTAGAATTCAAGGTTTAGTTAAAATTACTTCTAAACAGGAATTAGACAGTCTTAAGGATATAGGACCTAGATTACAACTTAGACACTTGGTTCAGTTTGATTTAGTAGTCTGATAATCTAGACAAAATACATCTCTTCTCATTAGTTTATGGGCGATACCCCAAACTCAACTTAACTAATGGGCTGTAAAGTGTTTATGTAAGTTTTTCATATTTGAATAAATAGTTTAATTAGAATCCAGATGTTTATTTTGGTAAGCGAGCGTCAATTTTCAGAGTATTCTTTTCTAGTGTATGTCTAAATTTTACTGCCCTGATTTCAATATCCAAAAATCATTGATATATTCCTAGATAAAAAAATTATTGGCACCCTCATTTCTTTGCCTCTTAAGCAATTAATAAATAGTATTACACAATTGGCATCATATGCGTAAGGCTGATTACACTGTGTACCCTTAATTTATTGAAGTTTCGTCTAAACATTGAATGCGTTTTCCTGGAAAATGCTCATGTGTAATTTTTCTCAGCAGCTCAGCAAAGAAGATACTTCTCCAACAGGATTTTTTTTAAATTTTTCCATCGCCCATCCTCGAATCTGTGTGCCACTTTTAACGTCCTGTATCCTGTGTAATTAAGTCTAAAGTTGTTTTTTTTTAATGAAAAAAAACCATGAATGAATCTGCGCAAGGAATTTTTTACATCAACTGCCAGCTTCAATTTTATTTTACCTGCCTTTGGCTCTAGGCAATAACTCATCCTGGCCTTTCTTCCTTCAAAATTCGACGAATATGTATTTTTCTAACTCCAGTCATTAGAGATCCCTTTTAAACCCTATCTTCGACGCTTAAATAAAGGTTTCCATCACGTTTAATATAAATCAACATATTCTTAACTATGATCTTTTCATCTAAGCTTAAAGCTGTTATATTTTGACGATTTTCGGAAGATATCTTTATTAACTTCGCCTTTGAAATGGATATAGTTCTTCCTTTAGCAGTTTTATTCCCAAACAGCGATGGTCCGTATATTCCACAGTATCAAATCTGGAACTTCACCGTATTTTGAGCATGCAACTTTCCCATACAGGTAGATTGGTAGACGAGATGCCGTAAAAATACCGCACCTCACACCTTTTTTTCAAGGATATTTAAATAAAAAAGTGCATATAAATCGACCACATGGCGTTGAAGTTTAAAAAACCTAATTAAAACTTTAACAAGGCATAACACTTTGCCCACATATTTAGTTGCTACCAAATTGTTATTTGAGCATTTACTTAATTCAGAAGTATAGTTTGATCAACTTGTATATTTATTTTTTTCAAAAATAAATTAAAATTATTTTTACTTCCCATACAATGTCTAATTAATTTTTAGTTCAAATTTTGAAGTTTATTCAGCATAGTAAAGCTATTTATTTGATTGGTACTACATGTCTAGTTATTTAGTCACACTATGTAAAATATAATTTTATTTCAAAATACGCCTATAATTTAAGAAAAAAACTCGTCTTTGAGTGTTTTTCATGAGTTAACACATGCTTTCGAGGAATCCTGTATACCGGCTAACTATAAAATTCGCCCGCCACAATACGTACGTTTAATAAAACACAAACAGCAATTTTCAACCTCCACATGTCATTCAATGCTAGCAGCAGCTTAAGCAATCGAGAAATTATATTTCAATATTGCACGAAAAATGATTTTATTTGTCAACAGTTTGTCCATGCACTAAATTCCATCAAATCGCTTTTCCAAATTTGACACAAAGCTAGCCATAAATCAAATATTTATATCTTATTGTTATATCGTATATCGTACACCGTTTGCACCTGCTAAACAGGAATTGATCACTTAAGACGATGGAGCCGTTGAAATGTAGGGCAGTTAATAACCCTTGAAGTAGTTGACGATTCTAAGGACATCTAATGAATAGACAAACTTACTCAAAGTTTCTCAAACAATTTGTATAGTTACTAGCTTTAATATTTCGTCATTTTCAGAGTGCTTTTGTTTTCTAATAATTTATTATGATATAATCGAGTACCTATGCCCATAAGCATAATTAAGCATTTCTAAGCACTAGCAACTACTCTTGAAAACTATATTATTCACACACCCGCCATGTCAAAAGTATACTTTTCATACGGCACAATATAGTTTCAGACGGAAATTTACGTGACGGCTTTCACGGTCTAGTCAGCTGATTGGAAGAACCTAGTATTGTTAAGAAACCTTGGAGAATCGGCAAGCTTAAAGAAAATATATGTAGTTACTTAATTAACACCCATCAAATCATGCAGTCGGAAAAAAGTGTTGTGGTTGTGAGTAACACGTATGAAAATTTATTTTCACACTCGTGCGGTTTGTGACACTCACGTCGTTTCCACAAACTGTTACATGAATTTGAAAAGTCCTATTTTCATTACTGGTTGCACCATATACTATTCTTTCGTACATATTCAGATCTATTGATCAGGGCATTTTTATTTTTAGGTTTTTCTGTGTTCATAGCCTCACATTTGCTATTAAATATGAATTATTTGTTATGATATTATTTAGTGGAACTCAACCGAATTATAAAAGTCTTCTGGATTTTAGGATCTGAAATTACTTTTAAAATCTCAAAGAATAGCCGCAAAAGATTATTTAAGTTACATGATGTCATGAATTAAATAACATTTTATGCACATAATTAATGTGTCATTTTTATTTCTCAAATAATACCAGTCACTTTCCATCATCTTCTCTTTATTTCATATCACGACACATATTTTAAAATGCACTAACTATATTCCATTTCAACATTAGTTTAAGGACATACCCACACTGCCTTATAGTTTTTCGTTACTCTTTGTTCTCCGCAGCAGCCGTTCTAGGCGCACGATTTCGGGGCTCCGCTGACTCTTGCCTCCTTGCAGAAAAAGCTAATGGGGACCTGGATGATCCTGAAGCACCACCAGCCAACTATGGAAGAAGACGTTCGAGAGCTGTGCTTTATCAGCTCAGCGGCCACTACAAGCCGGACAAGATGAAGACCAAGTTGAAGCTAAACAATGTAAGTAATAAAATATTTTTATTTTAAAAATATTTAAATCGGTCAAAAGTGTACCAAAGTGCAGGCTATTCTAACTTTTTAATAGTTTTAACAGTTTAAAATATATGCAGATCTGCATATTTGAGTGTTGTCAACGCAGCTCGCAACTTGAAGTACATATATCCATTGAATGGAGCAGTTTTAATAGCTGGTGATCTTTTGTGCGCCATATCAATAGGTCTATTAGGCTAGCTCTAATATAGGGTTCACTATGTATCACCAAATATGTTCTAGGAATTTTCTATACTTTCTGCAAATGGGGAAGAGCTAGCGTCAACCTGTTCTTTTTCGAAATATAAATCTGGAAGTATTTTGAACTGCATGTGTGTTAGCTTATGGTAAGGTTGTCATGCTACACTTTTGCAGAAATTGAATTATGGTTTGAGAAGATATTAGCTGTATCTTGATTTTTTATCAGGTTTATCATTAACAATTCCCACGACAGCCACCAAAAATAAAACAAATCATATAGATCCACTATAGAAAGTGCTTCTTTTAGTATTGAGGGGCTCCTTAATTCAAATATAATAACTAACTTTGATTTGTTAATTTAATATGCATGCGCCTATCTTAATTAAGATTGACGTTGATCGACTGCATTTCCTTCATTCTAAAGTTTGTTGCTACGACTAACTTTATAAATTCTCATTTTGGCATTACCACTATTATTATTATTTGAGTTATATAAGTTTGGATTGTGAGAGCACTTTTTTACTATTACTAACCGCCATCACCGTCACCTGTCTTGTTCGCCTTCGCCACTACTATACATGTATTTATGTAGGTACTCTCTCTTCCAATATTCCCTACTCACTCACTTTAGATTTAACTTTATTTGCAGCTAAGGAATATTGTAACCAAAGCTCATTACTAGACGTGTTAGTAAGTGACTTATTGCACAAGGTTTCGTTAGAGCGTAATTGTATGTAGGAAAACACGTCTTTATAAGTAG
Organism: Pissodes strobi; assembly: GCA_016904865.1. Lineage (NCBI taxonomy): Eukaryota > Metazoa > Arthropoda > Insecta > Coleoptera > Curculionidae > Pissodes > Pissodes strobi. Next base: position 4,092 of record JAEQML010065222.1, on the reverse strand, counting down.
AAAAGGAACAAGTCGGCCAATGCTTAAACTTCATAAATGAAAGTATGCTATAAAACTTCACTAGTATGAGATTTTAAAATTTCAATGTAGTATAATTACCAAAACTTTTTCTCTGCAAAAAAGATAAACTGAATAAATATCCTAGACATTCGGATCGACGGTTTTACAAAATAGGAATTATTAACTCCATCAATAAAGTAAGCTTCACAATCAAAAAGTTATTCGAAAAAAAGCATTCCTAAAATACTTAGATACAAAGTTACGTTATCATATAATATGTATCCAGACGATACCTCCAGCAATTATTAATAGTTAATGCCAAATTATTTATAATATCCTGTTTACAGGATGCCAATACAATAAACAGTCCACCAAATATTCACGACTAAATCATACTATATATTGATTAGCTACGTCTTCTGATTTTGTCAGAAAATATGCTTACAAAAGTCACAGGGTAAAGAACACTAAACATCTACTTGCAGGTTAGTTGATGCTGAAACAATTTGAGGGCGCATGGTAATTTAACTCCGATCCAGATCCAGTCAGTTAAGTAACTCTGGTATTATACTAATCTCATGTTCATACACTTCAGTAAAGTACATATATTTAGTAACTTACTTTCTACAAATAACAGAATGATTACTCTCAGTAGCCAAAATCCATCCCTTAAAGCGTCACTATAAGGAAACTGCAGAGTAGCATGAGTTCGTTTCGTTTAGTTTTTACCTTTAAGGCTGTTATTTGAAATTTAAATATTTTGAGTTAAATTCTTTTTAGAAGTATCTAGAGCGACATAGGCTATATAGCCTAATAATAACCTAGCAAAATACTCGTTATTTGAAAGCCCTCAATAATGTGGACCACATGTGAAATCTTGTTGTTGATCTAAAAATTGAATAAGCGACCGACAAACAGTTGCAGATTGTTTATACATATTATTATTATTGTATTATTTTAATTTTTTTTTTCCTTCATTGTTGAAGCAGCTGCAACACATCTCGAATTTTTATTGTGCGGTGTGTGATGACCAAAAATTAGAATGTTATACAATATCTATCCTGATGATACCTCCAACAATTATTACTGGTTAATGCCAAATAATTTAATTTTGTTTGAGCTAATATCCTGTTTGTGTATTATTTTTGAAAATATTTTTATTATGAAATATGAATTCGGAATATTAAAATCTATAGTAAAAGAAACGAACATCTGCTTGTTCACTCAAGGACTCAGTACCATAAAAATATAATTATTTGAACTTTGCATTCTTGGATCTTTTCTTGGAAGAAAATGAGAGTGGACATTTTTTAAGCTATTTTGTGCCTTGGAAGGAGTTGCACCTGAAAATCAGAAGATTGTTTTTCCTGTGCACAATTCAAACCACTAAATAACACCATCCATTGGCCAGCTAGGTTTCCTGATCTTTTACCGAGTGATTCCTGTTGCGTTATTTGTACAAAATTTAAGAGGCAAAGTTCGCAATTTGGCGCATAAATGTTGTTGGTCGGTATGAACGCTTAATGTTTTAAATCATTTATCGCTATAAAGGAGGAAGTGGTAATTGACCACTTTAATTAGTGGACTGTAATAAAATAGGGTGATGTGGGTTTTATTCATAGGGTGTGAATTGAAACATGTATTTTGGGTATTAATATATAAAATGATTTTTCGAACTACTTTGAAACATCATCCTTTCACACATGAAACTAAATAGGTGCTGTATACAAGGTTAACTATTATTGAATGTCTAAAAAAACTTCTTGATTATTTAATTTAACAAGAACTTCTTTTTTACTGACTTCAATCAACTTTATTTCAACTAACTGCTTTTCATTCGCACAAAATACCTTGTTACTTTGCTTCTGCAGTTCTCCAGGGATATAAGCCTTCGAACATTCGATTCGAATCTCGAGTACAGAATAGATTTGTCTACTACAAATTTCCAACCCCCATTTTAACTTCTTCTATCCTCAATAACAGCAACAAAAGAGACGAGAGACGCTACGACGTTTCTGTCTTTGAGAAAATGCGTAAAAACGCCCAAAAGAGTTTTTTATCCAAGCTTGGACAAGGAGAACAGAGCACAGCAGATATTTTCTAAACATCTGTGCAAACAAAATGAGAAAGTGGCTAAATATCTTGGCGTCAAACAGGACTACGACTGAGCAGATGCTCTTGGTGCCAAACTCAAGCAGAGCGATGATGGACCGTTGCTTCGCGGGTGAGTGTTTGTAAGGCACTAAAATCTAATTTCCTACCGGCTCGGACAGGAAGACCAGAGCGGGAAATTGTGCGGACACGGATGCATATGAGAGGGTAGAAACATGTTCTTTCTTTATTTGACATATTAACGTTTACACAACACTGACGGAGACAAAGATATATTATATTGAGAACGATTAATAACGATTTCCTTGATGAAGTAGCAACTTGCTTTCCAGCGATTATTTCATATAACGAAATCAATTCTACCGACAATCCAGATTCGGACCAAGGAGTAACTGAAATAGAAATGCATTTAATGCACAAATTGCTTTATTTGACTTTTAATTATGGCTCAATCATACTACGAACATACAGGGCGTTATCATCAAACTATGCGGTGAAAACGAATAAGTTAATACATATGTTGGAGTGTTTCCCCAACGGTTGGCGTCCATGTTATGTATGAAGATGGATTTTGCATGGCAGTAAAAGAGCTACTGTTTATGTATGTGAGGAAAATTTAAATTGGCATTTTAATTTATTGCCACCGTTTTAATAAATATCAGTAAATGATATTTCCATTAACATTGCATAAACATTTAAATATATAAACACTGCCTTTGTGTACTTGTGTTGTAAGTAGTTGCAACAATGCCTTCATTTTCAAAGTTTTGAACTACATTTTAACAAAAATATATTAATTTCGTGTTTTCGAAAACATGCAAATTTAACTGTTACAAACTATTGGTTCCACATTTGTAAAATATTTCCCAAAGCTTTCTACGTTTGATATTTTATTTATTAAATACATATAGACGCAATAAATGACCATGCCTATTAGAGGATTTTTTTACATAATAACCCGAAAACTATCAAAATTAAATACGAAAGGAAAGATTTGATTAATCCTGGGCTTCCTCAATGATTAATGATATACGTTTCATTTCTTAAAAATACTAGATGAAAAGTACAAATCGATTATTCAAACGCGGTGGGACATAAAACTAATAAATCTGCCGAGAAAAATGTCTCTACTCCTGCATTTTACCATTTTATAGCCAAAGTGGAAAAGGTCCAATTTGTAAAACTCTGTGCCTCGCTTTTATATTATATTAGTTTGGACCTTTATCTAATGGCATTTAATTTATTGCGAGAATATATAAGAACTATAAGTGTAGCAAATGACTGCATACAACTTTATTTTATAAATAAAAAAATGCACCAAAGAAACAAATTGAATAATGAATCTTAATATCTATTATTGACATGTAGTAAGTAAATGCTATATTTTTGTTTTCTAATAAAGTAAAATAGTAGTGCAAATTTTATTAATGTTGTTACATAATATGCTTATAAATGTCACAGGGAAAAGAACGCTAAACATCTACTTGTAAGTTAGTTCGGGGTACATGGTAATTTAAAACCGATCCAGATCCCGTCAGTTAAGATACTTTGGATATGACTAATACCATGTTCATGCACGGCAGTAAAGGATATATATTGATCAACTTCAGTTTTACAATAAAGCTACCAAAAACAATTCCTTCAGGCATCACTATAAGTAAACTTCAGAGCAACATGAGTTTGTTTAACGGTTATTATTTCAAATTTAAATAATTGGAGTTAAATTGTTATTAGAAGTGTCTAGAGCGACTTAGGCCAGGACTTTTCAAAAGTGTACTATCATACAGTTTGATAATAAATTAGCAAAGATATCAGTTATTCGGAACACATATGGAATTTTGTTGTTGATTTCAAAATTAAATAAGCAGTCGACAAATAATTTCACTTATATTGACAATATATACCATTAGAAAGGCGCATTTGATCAGAAAAGTAATAGAGTACGTTCTTAGTACTGGAGCCTACAATGCGAATAAACCA
>JAEQML010065221.1:0-21219 GCA_016904865.1 Pissodes strobi | reverse complement strand
ACATTAGTAAACAATATTGACACGTACCTCTTAGCCTAATAAATTCCTGAATGTTATTTGTTAACATTAATATGCACCTATATATATGTTTTTCACATGTTCTTTAAGTAATGAGGCATACTAGGGATATATTTTTATCTTGTCATTCAATATCGTTAGTTCGGCAATTATTATTAAAGATTATAATTATCATTGAAAGTATTATCTTATACTTTATTACTATATTCGTATGTTTATTAATTTTAATCCGCAAGAAGTATTGACAATTATGCTTTAAATATTTGAACAATTATATGTTGCTCTATATTACTTATGTACTATTAGATTAACACAGGTATATGTGTTTTCCATATCCTTTTTTTTTTATCTATTCCCTTTTAAAATATATCCTAAATTATCCTTAATAATTTGATAATAAAATTTGAATCATACTCTATATATAATTGGATAAAAAATATTACAAGTTATGCTAAAGTGTATGTACTACGTTGTTATACTTATTAAATTGATAGGTAGCCTTGTACTTGAGACAAATCATGGAAGTTTCAGATACTTGAGTTTGCATTCCATTGCCGGTTTGTTACTGTTAAAAATAAAAATATTTTACTAACGAATGCTGACGCTGGATTTATTTCAATGTTTACCCTTGTCTCGATAATCTAAAAGGATTGTTTATAATTGGTTTATATTAAACATCGACTTCTTTATCCCGTAACCGTTGACTAGGATGTTTAGAACAATCTTAATTACAGTGGATACATGTATGGGATACCTACATCTTTTGACTGGCGTCAACTATCATGCCTTAAAATGATGAATTGAATTGGTTTTTAGTATTTTTAATTATTATTATCCATCCCAGAGTATGCGCATTCTCTAAGAAGGCAAATGATTTATTTCCGGTGTTCACACAAGCTGCAAGTTTTTCGCTTAATATTTATAACATGATAGATACACTTTTAATACTTATGTTTTACTTATCATTATTATGAGGTGTCTTTTGCGAGATTGATGCTGATGACTGCCGGGTTGTGTGGATTTAGGATTTTATGTACAGTACGACTCCATGATTATTTATTCTATTTTTATGTTGTCTTATTCTTCTATATATTTACTTAATCCAAGTTTTTCTTCTATCAACGTATATGCTATTTATTTTTTTTATTTCTATGTTTCTATACTTTAGGGCGCCCTATTTTATTTCTTTATCCTTTCTATAATCCCTTATTACTTAATGGTAATAACTAAACAAATTGGGAAAAGACCAACTGTCGCCTTACTGGAGAAATACTCCAGGACTAAGACAAACGAAAAGGTTTATCACCATTTCTGCAAAAAGAGCAGACATTCTCGAGCGGACCCTCAATTCGGGAGACTTTGTTTCGCACCAAATTAAAATCCCAGCGGTTAAATCCAACTCTGGAAAAGTCATATCTGGTAAATTCTTCCAAATCAGAACATCTGCCGCCATTCCAAGTGGAATCTACAAACCCCCAATTCTGTGTTTCCAATTCCAATATTGATTGTAGTTTGGGATAGTTATCATATTTTACGGTCGTCTTCTTCACCATATCGGAGCACACTACCGATTGTGTCGATAGTAAACTAATACTTCCTCCTGTCCAAAGTACCCTGGGCGACTAGGCTTTCACTATTCCTTTTAATCGTAGAGAAATTGATTATCGTTCTTTCTTACCAGTGTATGCCCCTGTAAATTGACGCCTCCTAGTTTTCCTGTTCCCTATTTGTGTTTTGACCTTAGTCCAAAGATCGTGAACGCCACCTACAGTACTTGCTAAAATGTTCGCACTTATGGAGATGCCATGCATATGGATGTCTTGCCATATATAACATACAAATGCCAGACATGGTTATTTTATAATTTTGGTCCAGATGGTTGGAAATAAAATTTCAGCAAAGATTCTAACATTTTAACTTTCTTATATTTAAAATAATTAATATAAATTCGGTTTATATTAGACATTTAATATATTTTCGTTGCCAAATGCGACAAGGAACAGTGCTTCTTGCGGCATCCGTAGGATGGAGTGACGTCGCCGTTGTCCAAACTAACGTCGGTACTAATTAATTGGAATTGTATTAGAATTTCTGTTGCAATGTATTAATTTCTTTAATTATCCTCGATTATGCTTTGTATAGACGTTAGCCAGTTGGGGTAGGATCGTCTATTGTTTCTTTTCTTATTTGGTCTCGAAATACGTATTTGAATGAGCAAAATTTCAAGCTACATAGTGCAAGTTTAGTAGTAAGTATATATAGTACGCTCTTGAAGTTTTTTTATTTGAAGGAACACTAGGTCGAGGTGGATGGGCCACGGGCATGTCACTTTTTGACGGTCATTTGGTAGGAGTGGTTGATAGCTCCATATCTCTAATTTTACAGACCATCTTTATGGGATTTTGAGCGAAAACCACATAGATCCTTGCATATTTTATCTTTAGTTACATAAGTGTATTTTTGATGAATTAGTCTCAAGGAACCTAATTTTCTTCACTAAAGGACTTTTTTTACCTACTAGACTTGGGATAGTCATATGAAATAGACGTTCCACACACCTATAAAACCTCGCTAGAAACCTAGCACCTTGAATTAGGGTAAATTTTAAACAGTATTTAAGAATGTATTATTAATTTAATGTTCCTAAAGAAAAAACTTATACTTTCTCTTAAAATAGTCTATATAATGTTATCATCTACTTGCAATAGTTGCAAAGTGGTATTAATAACCCTAATTAAACTTAAAATGTTATCTATAATCTAACAGTACGTACATTAGGATTTTTTCCATTAAATTACTCACTGATTTGACTACTGTAATCAAGCTTCTATCTAAAACATAGTTTTTAAAGATTTAGTTAAACTATAACTACCTACTAATTATTTTCATAATTTATAGTAATTTAACCATTCATACTGTCCTGGGCTTCGCTACATTTTTCGAAATGCCTGTGTAGCCACATTTTGGGTAATTTCACCAAATTTATTGTAAAGTATTGGAGGGATTACGCTTTATAAAATGATAATCTCATTTTAGGGGTTATCAATGTCTTTTATTATTATTTTATATATTTTTGACATTATTGCATCTTGCATAAATTAAGGGGTTAGTGGTTTAATAAAGTTTTATCACGCTGACTGGAGATCATGTCAGTGACTTTTCGCTTAAGTAATTCAATAATTATTAATAATTAACGGGGGATTTTGTATTGAATTGTTATGGTGGCCACAGGTACGCCAACGAATTGTGTCTAGTGTTATAGACGTTTTATTTTTTAGGTTTTTTCTGCTTTGGTTTACCTCTTCCAACCTTACCAGGTGTTCCCTAGCTTGCGTGCTTGTGGTGCCCATCATTCTCGCACCTTACATTACATAACCAACCACCTGTGGGAAGTATTCAGTGGATACTGTTGGTGTATCTATATAGTTGTTAAGACCACCTAAGCATTGATTTAACATCAATTTTGCTTCTGTTTTGAATTATTCAAACCGGACTTCAATATTCTCCAATTTATGTTAAAGGTCTGCATTCATGTTATCTTCGTCGACTAGCTCCTCTTCACGGATCTTTCTTCAAATTCAAGTTTTAAGCTGTAGACAATCGCATCCACTAGATCCTCCTAGTATACGAGCCTATCATATGTAACTCGATATCCTTAATCTCATCTAAGCAGCTTTGGATGGTAATCTAGTTGACAAAAGCTCCCAGGAGCTTCTTGATAGGCTAATATTAACCATTTTATCTCAATTCCAGAAGAATTTTCGAATATCTTTGCTTTCGGTATTTTAGTTGGCTCTGTGAAAGCTTGCACCAACTATTGGAGCATAATCTATCTGCTTAGCTAAAGCCAATAGCAAAGCAGTCGGTCGCTTTTTCTTTATCGCCTCAACAGTTGATATTTGCTGCAGCTTTGAATTGTCTCTTTATACATGATCCAGATCATTTCGTAATCAGAAGATGGTGGTTTAGCTGAGGGCGAGCTGGAGGGACCATCTGAACATCAAAGCTTTTAACTTCCAGCAATGTTGACACTTTAGAGTTTTTTCAATTTCTCGACGAATTTCCTAATGTATTCGTAATCATCTGTTGCTAAAACTGTTCTGGTACTTCTCTAGTCTGTAGGAATCCGTCTGTAACAACTACAATTTTCTTCCTGTGTTTTTTCCTCGGATCTGTCCTAGAATACGCTGAACGGCGTTCTGTTGTTCGTGGAAAAGTTTCGCAAGCTGGTCCCTTTCATTTTGTTTTTCTTTATTTCTCCGGCCTTTCTTCTGTTTTTCTTTTTATCCGGTCTTCATCTTGCTATATTCCTTAGTTCCAAGTTATCCATAAACGCAGATATCAACTTGTGTAATTCTCAGTCTGAAACCAAAATGTGACACCACTGGATCCTTTTTAATAAGTAAGATCTTTTTAGAACAAAAAACAACTTTATTCAATCCCAAACATTACAAGGCTCACCCAACTCAATTACATCAAGGTTCTAACAAATTCCGTACGACGGACGTTTACAACACGATTAGTTCGATTATTTCACTTCAGTTTACCGGTACGGGTACGTCTGCGTCGTAATATTTCGATTAACCGGGGCAGATCCAAAAGTAGAAGTGTGATTTTCTTTTCAGGTAGGAGGGGCCTAACTCCGTTATTTGAACCCCTAGAGAGTTGAAACTTCACCTTGGGAGGTCAGTTTGGATGCGATGCTACCAAATTGTGAATAAATTAGAGAAAACATAAACTTTGCAACACGGTACTGTTGACCCCTTTGCAAGAGTGATTTAACTAGTCTGCCATCAACTCAGTCGAGATGAACATTTAAACTAAATCCGTTAATCACGAGCAAGATATGCCATTACTCTTAAACTTCCAATTATACACAGTGACGCAGATTCATAGTCAACTCAAGAATACCTTAAACGAAAAAGAAAAATATAGAGTGTAAATTCCTTAAATTTTGGCTAATACAATTGTTATTGCTTCTATCATTGTGCAATTTTACTGGCGTTGACCGATCCTCCCTAAGCTACATAACCCTCTCAGCGTCCAACAGCGGAACAGTCAATCTAGGCTAAATTTCCATCCAAATTTCATCATCAAAGGTACAACCTTTGAACACTTCAACATAGTTAGTCGTCAGGGATTATGTAAAGACGAGATCAAATCACAATTAACCACGTGAAAGATCCATCAAAAACGAAAACAGTCTCATTCAATTATCATCAGAACGTGTACATTTCTAGTTTATTAAATAAGTGACAGTCATATACTTACATATTATGAAAACTGTAGGGGGAAGGTAATGCATGACATAACTTGATCGATGCGATAAAGGGCTGAATATTATTTTTAGCATTATACTTCTTTAAAACCATTACAGGAGATATCGAAAAAAGGTCGAATCAGAGGGTACGGAGAAAAGCCAAAAAAGAGTATATAAGGTAGATTCCATAAGGTTTACGAAGAAAAATGCGAGAAAAGCAGTAAAATGGTTTTCAGTTTTCGGTAATCTTTATTCGAAAATGATTGATTGCTTTTGCTTTACAGCATTATCAGGCCCATGTGCTGTAATAATGACATACGTAAACAGAAATACACGAGCAACGAAGGTAATTTTTAAAACGTGTTTGGCAAATTGAATTTATTAGATTTTCGCGCAGGTTATCTTCCTTCAGCAAAATAATGCACATAATGTAAACGAAGTTTTGAACACCTAGAAATCTACACGTTTTAGCACATAAATCGCAACATGTGGTATTCCATATGAGGATTTTTGTAATGAACTCTGTAAAGCAATGAACATAATTGTTCACAAAATATTTAGGGATTAGGCAACAGCGGAATTGAATATTTTAATATCGGATATTTCTGAGGCTGACTGAGAAATTTGAGATTGTCTTGGCAAGTGGCAGATGTGTATTTTTGGCACTTCACGATTATTCCCCCCTTTAAAGTTGGGTTTACTGATGACGTGGTCATACCACAAAAATTAGGTTTTCGAAAACATTTTAAAAATATTTCCTTTTTGAATATTTTAATTCTTCCTTATTACATAATTTAGGTAATCCATTTACCGAGTTTTATATACAGATTTTGCAACCGCATTTCATGTCGATTGCCAAGTCCCAAATGAATAATCTATGACAATTTGTTACATTAGAGAACTATATTGATGAGAAAGTGACCAAACCATAGATCATTAAATTTACCACCTATGTAATCATATATGTGATATCACGCAATGAGATTGAATTGAATTAGTTTAAAAGAGCTTAATTGAAAACAAGTAATAACCTATGTGCTCATAAATATAGAACTACAGTTGCGTATACATACAGGCTGTTATTTGAATTAAATTGAATTATAATGGAAGTGGAATAGATAAAGAATGATCGAATAATTGTTAGGCACATTTAGTTATAACGGAAGTAACAATAAAATATTATAATTACGAAAGATCAAAAACCAATTTCAACAATTTAATTAATAGCCTCATTGTACATATGGCATCTATCGTCTCATCATACTAATAATAAAGTCGTCAGGATAATACTTATTACTACTAGACCTTGTGCGCGTCTACCATGGTATACGTGTCGCAGTTGTACATAAATAAACCTTAACTAATCAATGTATGAACTACCGTTATGAAAAATTATTATAATCAGACGAAAACAGAGTCAGGCAGAGAATGAAAGTACCTTCACTCGACCTCTCTTTCTATTTGAAAAATTTCGTTTTGTGCTTCTGGAGGACAGGGGGGATGAAGTGAGGAAAAGGCAGTTAATCAGTCAGAACGACAATGTTTAGCATATGCCACGATAAATATTAAATTGAAAGAATAGAGAAATATAATATGGAAAAAATATGAGCATTAATCGATCCATGCATGTACATATAACAATTATTTAGACTCACATTGGTAAGCCATGCTTACTGTTGGGGAAACACCCCAACACGTGTAAAAACTATCGTGTTTCACCGTATAGTTTGGTGATAACACCCTGTATGTATGTAGAATGAATGAGCCATAATAAGTCCATTAATATATTTATTTCACCCCGGGTACAACCCAATTTGTACATTTAAATCAGCAAATGTCAAGTTAGTTCAACCCTGGATGGTCGTCGATTCCATCCGATACAGCTAAATGTCATTGTGCCATTTCGATTGGGGTCAATCCAAGCGTTTTCAATTTAATATATTCGTGTCTCCGTCAGTAAACAGCAGGGTGTAAAAGAGAGAAAGAAGATGTTTTCCCCCTCTCAGATAAAAACTGACGCGTAACTTTCCCGCGTTCTTGTTCTTCCCGAAATCATAAGAAAGATTAGAATTTAGTGCTCTGCTACCACTCCACGTTGTTAGATCGGTCTAGTCACCGCGCTCTAGCAAGTGCCTCTTCGCGCCAAAAAACATCTAGCTTGTCCTAGTTCTGTTTAAGGCAAATAATTATTGTTTCGCTCATTTTATTAGTTATTTTCGTGTACTAGATCAGTCTAGTCACTGCTCTTTAGCCTCTCAAAGTTCAGTAAGAACGTTCGCTTGAATAGAAGTAAAACGTGCTATTCTCCTCTTGCCAAATGTCAATTTCTCTTCTTGTATGCACAAATATTAGAGAATATTTAGTGCACCTCAGATATCTTTGTTCAAGATTGGACAAAGACCTCCTTTGGGCTGTAACCCAATTTTTCAAAGCAAGAAACGATGTAGCGTCTCTTTCCCCCTTTAGTTGAAGAGAATCCATAAAATGGCGGCACCGAATTGATAGCGCAAGTGGTCCCTGTACTATACAAGTTAATTCAAAGATTCAAAGTGGAATCCATAGTTGATAGAGTGAAGTAAAACATTGGAGATTAAGGTCTTCTGTACGAAAGAAGTATGCTAGATTGAAAGCATAAAAGTTCATTTCATTGAAAGTTAGAATAAGTTTTAAATTGCATAATGAAGACTGTTTTAGTCTTTAGTTAATACTTAGGAAACCTTTTGTAACATTAGTTGCATGCTTGATTGAACGAATGATTGGAAGTTTTAGGCTAAGAATTGTACATATATAATTTCTAATTTCTATTTAACATAGAAAACGCTGTTTATTTATGTTAATCATATTTAAATGCAATTTGCACCTGTATTATTAAATTATATCAAACCGAATACATGTTTCAATTCCTCTCACCACCCTATAGTAATACAGTTTATTAAAAGTGGTTAATTAAGATACCACACCTTTTATGGTTTTAAGCAATAGTAAAATCACTTGTTTATCCCGACCACTTACACCTAAACAGTTTCAAAAATATCCATATCAAAATGACGCAGAAAGAAATAAAACACGCAATCTAATACGACTCTGAAAAATACTAATAACACGCCAATAACAATATGTAGAAGATCACAAACTTATCTTATTTGGTCTCCGCCGATATCACCTCTGACCTTCTGCACATGGGCTGCTGCTAGGCGCCTTGAATCCATAAAACTCTCAGTGGCATTTGAGGTAGTGTCCCTACCTGTGCGGCTGCAGTCGGTACCAAAAGTACATTCAAACATATCCAACAAATCCAGTCAATTAATTTACTACACCAAATTGGGAACTATGCCAAATAAGATTATCCCCGTGAGAGCGAATTAGAAATTCATAAACTGTTTTGCTCTATAGAGTGCTCCTAGCTTTTGTGCTGCTGCCTTAGCGATTTTGGTGACGTGATTACTCCAAGGCATGTTGTTTTCTACGTTGATGCCCAGCAACCTTATAGATGAGGCCAGAGACCGTGTTTGTCCTGTCATTTTGTAAGTCATCCTACAGTATTTGCTTTTTTGAAGACAGCTGCTTGCGTCTTTCCTGCGTTAAACTGGACATTATTTTCCACACCACATTCCACGATGACGTTCATATCCTCATTGATGGTACCAATCTGATTTTCTTGCTCGCGTTGGGAACGAGGAGCGGTCATTGGAGTCCGCGACATGAATGAGAATATAGGATGCGCCTCTATACACCTTTATACAGAACAATATATAGCTTGAAATAATTCTGATACAGCGTTATACTGATCTGAAACCGCTTTAGATATATCTGTATACAGTTCTATCTAGTGTTGTATACTACAGTCCATTCAGACCCTAAGCCGCCGAAATACCTACTAGAAGGTGCAACACTTGATTGGGACTATGGAACTCTAAATAATATATTGCGAGGCATGCTAAATTCAAATAAAAACATTTAGTTGGTTGGTGTTGTGCGATGAACGTCATTTAATTTCTACTTGAATTAATGCATCATTATACATCAATATGTCATTAAAATGAAAAAGTAAGCTGGCCCCACATTAAGCCAACGTAAGAAATTTCTTCGACACTCATCCAATTAACTCTATGTGAGCCGGCGCTATTATTCCTCTTTTTTCGGATCGCATCAAACTGAGAAGATAAAAACAATTACATGGCTTGGCAGGGCCTGGATGAACTCAGCGGCGGCTGCGGTGTCCTTTAAAAAAGCGTTCATGTTTGCTGGAAGAGTTTCTTATCTGGAATCAGCGGTGAAGATAATAAGTATAAATTCCTCTAGATATTTCTTCCTTTGTTTAGAGCGACCGAAATTTCATATTTGACGATGATATATTAGATATCTAAATTTTTAAGCACTCGACGTGAATACTAAGGGGAAAACTCGTCATGACTATTTTGTAAAACTTCTTAGCAAGAGAGAGCGTAAAAGAGAGGCCGAAAGTTAATTGACTGAATGCTAAGGGGATCTTTTTGTTGAGCTAATATGACGCCGCAAAAATTCGTGCGTGGTCCATTCTCTTCTCCTTTATTGCTAATTACATTTTTATTCCGCTAGCATAATGACAAATTGCCTGAAAAAAGGAAAAGATAACTGACGAAAGAGAAAATTTATTTCGTATTGGATGGGGGCAGAATGATGACAATTCTGGAGAAATTATGATAGAGGGTGAGCCAGGGTTAGTTCATTAAGTACTATAATAAATAATGTTTTGTGACTAAAGATTTTAATCAGAACTTGAAATCATGACAGGGACTTATTTTGCAATATCATATAACTTATAGAGAGATTATTGTTTCTTCATCGGCACAACCTACCAATAGTTGCTATCCAGGTGTTTTTTGGTATTAAGTTAGCCTAGCCACTAAATTCAGTACGTATAATGCACAGCTATCAGCTCAATCCTAGTGATCCCTAGCCCCCTAATTGTTTTCAAACCAATATCCACCTACTTAACTTCATGTCCCCACCCAACCAGATATCAATTTGAATTGACCTACTTTCCCCTTTCATCTACACCAATTTAACTCCGCTCACGTCTCACCTTATCCCCACCAATTTTTTTGCAGTTTTTACTACTTTTTTGCTGTTTTTTGTTGATTTCTTTGCTGTTTTTGCTGTTTTTTTTGTTTTTGTTGCAGCAGAAAAACAGTAAAAACAGCGAAAAACAGTAAAATAGCAAAACATTGGTGGGGATAAGAGTGGGAAGTGATCGGAGTTAAATCGGTGGCGATAGAAGTGGAAAGTAGGCCAAGTCAAGTTAGTATGAGGTTAGATGGGGACAAAGACATAAAGTTAAGTAGGGGGATAATGGTCTGAAAATAGGTAGGGAGGCTAAGGCTCACTGAGGATCACTACGATTGAGCTGATAGCTGTCGAGTTTAGATAAGTGCACACACACGTGTCGATATCCGGTTAGAAAGTTAGCCAAGTGGCATAGATGCTAGCTGTTCTATTTGCTGGATGCCGTGGAGGTTATGTAGCTCAGGTAAGATAGATCTACATAGATGGGAAGAATGACAAAGACCATTTGGTAAAAAAATAATAAGGTCTATTGTCAAAGAATTAATAAATTTACGTACTACATGATAATTAGAAGGCTTATGTCATTTCATGTAGATGCAGCGTAGATGCGAACCTAATAACCTATAAGATTGTATTCATCCAGATCCAGATCCCAATGGTAGACGAAATGAGATTAATAGCAGCGGACAAGGATCTACCAGATCTTATAGAGTCAAAGGAAGTTATTATACATACATACATATAAAAGCTCTTAACTCTTAACGTTAACATAAAGATGTTAATTTGAATATAGTTTTAATTACCCCATAACTTTCTATAATTCTGATAGCGGTACTTTCGATATAATGCTAGTAAATATACAATTTTCTGGTGTCTGGTGTTGTTTTCATAAAGCTAAAGGCAACAGTTATTGACTTCCACATAGTAAATTTCCCTCTTGAGTGCTATTCAAATTTCGCCTGGAGAGTTCCACAAATCAAAATAACTTAATTTCAAATAATATATCTAAATAACAGTCAAAACAATTTGTTCGGCGCTCGCTTCTTGCATTACTCGGCGAAGAGACGGATGAAACGCAAACCGAGATGTTTACTTTGCCGGAATCGTCGCCTTGTCAGAACGCCACATGATTTTCCGCTTTTTCAGGCCACAATTGATTGTGCGTTTCCTTCGGCTGCTCATGTCTGGCTTCGGGAAACCTACGGAGTCACCCTTACATCGAGAGTTAAAGGATAAGTATAATATTTCAAAGATTATTTGCGGATTTAATACTAATATCATAACAGAACTTTATAATGCACATTTTTATTGATTCTGAGGCTTAGCTATAGTATAATATCATAAAGCTTTTAAGAGTCTTCTTGACCATCTTAGGATCAACAAATTCCTTGAAATGTTGAGTCAGAGAGTATCATATTATGCAAAAATACTATAATTGTTAGAGCGAAGTCTCGAGAGATGAATTACCCAACCTAAGAAGCACTTATTTTGTCTTGGTGGAAACCCGGCATATGATTGTAATAATAATAATAATAATAATAATAATAATAATAATAATAATATCCTTTATTGCAGAGCACTCTGGCAGCCGCGGTATGCTTTTATTGGCCTGAGCTTTGGACCTTTTTCAAAAAAAGCTGAATTATATAGAGGAATGCACAGGTCACCACGACCCCTAGTAATCATTGACATCTGCTTTGCATAGTGATGTTCGTTTCTCTGAAAAAGATCAGGTTTCTTCCTGACAAACAGGACCAATGCCAAGAAGTACAATGATGGCGCAGTCAAAATCCCCAGTTTTACAAAATATGGCCTACAACTAGTTCTGGGTGAGAGACCAAAAACACATCGCTTCTGTGCCCTAAAAACACTCAAAGCTTCACTAGAGGACCCCCAAAATATGATACCGTGATTCAATATTGACTGAATACATGACACATAATAAAGTTTAATTGTCTCAGTCGAAAATTATCCCTGAGTCTCCGTACCAAAGCACAGCTACTAGTAAGACGGGAATTAAGGATCTTACAATGCTGATTCCAGTTTAGCAATGGATCGAGATGTACCCCAAGAAACTTAAAGGACTCTGCAATAGGAATGGTTCTATTTTCTCCCTCCCGATTCATTTGATTTAATTTTACTAAACTGTATGACGCCAGTTTTTCTGTATGAAGTTTCAGCGAGTTACTTACACATCAATATTTCGTCTCACGCACTATACCCGAACACGCACCCGAGAGACCAGCCAAAGAGGTATTAGACAATATAACCGATGTGTCATCAGCATACTGGCACACATGGCCCTCCGACAGATCTCTCGCGAGCCCATTCACGTACAGTACGAAGAGAAGTGGTCCCAAAATAGATCCCGCTGTTGGTTCTGAAAAATAGGATTTACCATCTTGAGTGATGCTTATTACTTGCTTTCTATCCTTCAAATAGCTGTCTATCAGAGACAGACATGTACCCCTCAGTACAACCGAGCTGAGTTTTCCAAGCAACAGACCATGATGTATCATGTCTAATGCTTTTGACAGGTCTAAATAAAGGCCAGCAACTTTATGGTTGCTATCTACCAGTCCAACAATATGGTCTACTGCTGGGTATATAGTCAGCTCAGTTGACCTGAATGGCACAAAGCCATATTGATGTTCCGAAAGGAGACCATGCGTTTTTTAAATATCAAAAATTCTGTCATACAGAGCTCTTTCATTTTTGAGAAGGAGGATAATAGATATACAGGTCTGTAGTTTCCTGTATTACTGGGGTTGCCTTTTTTGAAAATTGAGATAATTTTCCCTTTTTTAAGCTCAGTAGGAAAAACACCTGTTGAGAAAGCTTTATTTATAATGTTACTTAATGGTTTACAAATAAATTCGGCTACATATTTAAGAACTTTTATAGGAACTTCATCAAGTCCACATGAGAATTTGTTGGGCAAATTCATCAAGAGCCGAAAAATTTCCTGATAATCTGTTGGGTTTAAAAATATTTTGAAATGTTGTTTTGTGTTTGAGTAAAATTTAAGTTGTTTTGATTAGTCAAAAGATTAAATTCTTGACTAAATATTTCCACAATTTCAGAGGGGTTATTTATTATTGTATTATCTAATTTAATTGTTATACAGGGTGTCCGGAAATAGCGTCGCCAAAGTACAGAGGGTGATTCTACAAAAAAAACATGAACATTTTTTTATATGAACATGGGTCCGAAAATGCATAGTTTCTAAGATACAGGGTGTCAAAATTTTTATAAAAAATCAGTTTTTTGTTAATATCATAAATATGATTTTACCGATTTTGTTGAAATTTGGCAGGATTATCTGTAGTAATAAGGGGCTCATTTAGCCTTAATTAGATTAAAAATATAAAGTCCAGTGGCGTCCAGGAGGGCATCATACCGAATATTATTGACAAAAAAAGTGTGCGCCGCTGACTTTTTCAAACACTTTATATTTTTTTCGTATTAAGCAACTAAAAATACAATATTTTTGATTCTTGAGTTGTTTTCATATCTTGCGTCGTTTTCGATTAAAAAAGTAAAAACCGGTTTATTACATTTCCAAACTTTGTTGATAAAATCGATATTTTTATTTATATCTTAAATATGCTATCACCGATTTTGTTGAAATTTAATAGGGTTATCTGTAGTAACAGGCGCCTCATTTAGCGTTTATTAGATTAAAAATATAATGTCCAGTGGCGTCCCTGGGGGCATCATACCGAACATTATTGACAAAAAAAGTGTGCGCCACTGACTCTTTTAAACATTTTATATCTTTTTTGTGTTAAGCAACTAAAAATACAACATTTTTGTTTCTTAAATTGTTTTCGTATCTTGCTTCGTTTTTGAGAAAAAAATAAAACCAGTTTATTACAGCGTTTGATGTAGAATTTGGTGCCCTAAAGAAATGTAATAAACTGGTTTTTATTTTTTTTTCTCGAAAACGAAGCGAGATACGAAAACAATTCAAGACACAAAATTGTTGTATTTTTAGCTGCTTAATACGAAAATAATATAAAATGTTTAAAAGAGTCAGTGGCGCACATTTCTTTGTCAATAATATTCCGTATGATGCCTCCGGGACGCCACTGGACATTATATTTTTAATCTAATTAAGGCTAAATGAGCCGCCTATTACTACAGATAACACTATTAAATTTCAACACAATCGGTAAAAGCATATTTAAGATATGAATAAAAATATCGATTTTATCAAAAAAGGTTGGAAATGTAATAAATTGGTTTTACTTTTTTTTATCGAAAACAAAGCAAGATACGAAAACAACTCGAGAATCAAAAATATTGTACTTTTTAGTTGCTTAATACGAAAAAAATATAAAATATTTGAAAAAGTCAGCGGCGCACACTTTTTTTGTCAATAATAATCGGTACGATGCCCTCCGGGACGCCACTGGACTTTATATTTTTAATATAATTAAGGCTAAATGAGCCCCTTATTACTACAGATATCCCTGCCAAATTTCAACAAAATCAGTAAAATCATATTTAAGATATTAACAAAAAACTGATTTTTTATAAAAAGTTTGACACCCTGTATCTTGGAAACTATGCATTTTCAGACCAATATGAAAAAATGATCATGTTTTCTTATGTAGAATCACCATCTGTAATTTGGCGATGCTATTTCCGGACACCCTGTATTATTTATTCATAGGATCACGGCTGTATGTTTGAATGCAGAAATAATTAACGGGTCTTCAGCCAATAAGGTTTATTAAAAGTTGATTTGTTTTGCGTCCAAGCTTTCGGTCAGTATATGGTGACCTTCGCCAGGGAATCAAAACTAGTTTAACTCAATTTTAGCAATTATAACATTTTAAAAAATATTGTAAAAAATTGGTAAAATATTAGAATAACTTATAGAACTACATAAAATGTCAAAGTCAATTGACTTTGACATTTTATGTAGTTCTATAAGTTATTGTTATTGTTTTATTTGTTATTTTATGACTAAAATAAGTTGAGAATAAGTTAAACTAACCGAAAGTTGAATCGACGACTAATCCAAAGTAACCAAATCTATTAAAATTGATTAGAACGTATCGGAACCGCTTTAAATGACTAAAATAAGTTGAGACTAAGTGAAACTAACCGAAAGTTGATTGGACGATTAACCCAAACTAACCAAATCTATTAAAATTGATTATAACGTATCAGGACCGGTTCAAATGATTAAAATAAGTTGAGACTAATTGAAACTAACCGAAAGTTGAATCGACGACTAACCTAAACTAACTAACTCTATTAAAATTGATTATTACGTGTCGGAACGCCTTCAAATGACTAAAATAAGTTGAGAATAAGTGAAACTAATCGAAAGTTGATTGGACTGCTAACCCAAACTAACCAAATCTATCAAAATTGATTATAATGTATCGGAACCGCTTTAAATGACTAAAATAAGTTGAGACTAAGTGAAACTAATCGAAAGCTGATTGGACGACTAACCCAAACTAACCAAATCTATCGAAATTGACTATAACGTATCGAAACCGGTTCAAATGACTAAAATAAGTTGAGACTAAGTGAAACTAACCGCAAGTTAATTGGACGATTAACTCAAACTAACCAAATCTATTAAAATTGATTAGATACACGTACTATTATCATATGTCAAAAGAAATAAATAATGTTGTTTATACGAATATTTCATGATAGATATATCGTTGTAATGCTATTGTAAACAGTTGGCATAAAACAATGGGTGAAATTAAGAAGATCGCCTTTATAATATATATTTAATGAATAATTTACATATTATTATTTGAAAAAAATGGCATATTTCAAATGACGATATTAAAGTAGTGGTGAAAAAATAAAAAATTATGTAACATATCTCACTGTCATATTAACCCACAATATGTAACATAAAATTAGCTATACTTTTTAATGACTAAAAATATATATCAAAATATAATACTTAAATATGTCAAAATGCTAACAATGTGTTTTGACGTAATATGTCAGATTGATATAAAGGAATTTGACAGCTGCAACTGACAAATTTGACAGTAGTACGTGTCATTTTATTTCCAAACGATAGAGCATCGAAAAATAAAAATTTTTTGTTAAACAATTTTTTCGATATCTGTTATTTTAAGGGAAATATTGACAAATATACATTTGACATTTTCTTAAAACGTTTGATTGGCACAATCGTACATAGTCGTATTTTAATAAGGAATGAATTTACAATATTTTAACATACATTTTGACATATTACAATGACATTACAACGATATATCCATCATGACATATTCGTATATATATAATTATTTGTTTCTCTTGACAATATGTTAATAGCACGTGGTAACTGATTTACTTTTTACATCCGGATACGTTATAATCAATTTTAATAGATTTGGTTAGTTTGGGTTAGTCGTCCAATCAGCTTTCAGTTAGTTTCACTTAGTTTCAACTTATTTTAATCATTTGAACCTGTTCCGATACGATATAATCAATTTTGATAGATTTGGTTACTTTGGGTTGGTACTCCAATCAACTTTCGGTTAATTTCAATTGTTCTCAACTTATTTTAGTCATTTGAAGCGGTTCCGATACGTTAAAATCAATTTTAATTGATTTGGTTAGTTTAGGTAAGTCGTCGATTCAACTTTCGGTTAGCTTCACTTAGTCTCAACTGTGTGTGTACTTTGTCCGGTTACCTCGACTACATGTCCTAAAAATTTCAGCCCTCTAGCTATACTGGAACAATCTTAAGTAAAGGGGTGTTTCACTTTGAAAAGCGTTTCAATTGGATAAGCGTTTCATTTTTTCTGACTTTACTTTACCCTTACCTGAAGAAGTCACTTCAATAATATACGAAAGGAAACTGGCGTTCACGCAAAAATTTTGTCGTCGACGACTGTACTAAACAAATCTCGGACTAAACTAAACTGACAAGCACGTGGAGATGACAGTTGGCCGGTTTACCTCCCACTCCAAATTTTTGGGCGGGATTTATGTTGTCGCTTCTCTGCGGTTGTTATTCTCGGCTACAGACCCTACTTTGCTTTTATTTATGGATGGTAAGTACCAGTGTCAAAATAAATAATTTTATAATCTCTAATTGACAACATGATAATGAATTCTAACCCAAACAGAAAATCATTAAGATCGAACCTAATTATTTGTTTCTGTACATATTATTATTATGATCATACATCTACATCTCTGAAAAAAGTACCTACCTATTTCCAAAATTTATAAAAACAAGAAACGCATAGTTTGATGCGAGTCAAACTGAGTTGTTGTCACATTGTTGTTGTTATATGCAGTAACCCATATGTTACCTGGGTTCCGTGGGTCAACATTCCCTGGTCACAATATAGTAGAATGAGCAATGGTATTATAGAAGTAAAAGGGCAACATATATTTTTTTAGATAATGGAGAAATAGTGAGGATAAGCAATGATATAGTTGATGCTTTAGAATCCACTGGAGGTACTATTATTGAAGAGGAGATGGGTGGGGGGGACCAATACAATTAGATTTTTTAAATAATGAAGCCCTGGGTAATCTCGAAGAAAACACATCCCCTAATGGTAGTCCCCTGGGTAGTCCAGATGAAACAGAATGTGACGTTTTTGCTGAAACTGAAAGCATCACTAATGGCTGAGATGATAAGGCCATAAAGTTACTTTTATCTTTATATGAAGAATTTAGACCTTTAGTTGGGAAAAGAATAAAATTTAAATCTCAAAAAGTCATGGAAGATAAAGGCTACAAATTTACACCTGTACAAATTAATAATAGGTTTAAAACTCTTGAAAGATTCTTCAAGAAGATGGTTGATCATAATAATAAAACTGGACGATGGCGTAAACAAATACCATATGAACAGGAAGTTATAAGATAAGGATTATTTTGCATTTACTTCACATATTTGTAAATTGTAGGGAATTAGAAAGAATTTTAGGAAAACAAGATAGAATTACACCTCCAGCTGTAATAGGAAGGCAAAGTTTGAAAATACAGAAGAAATCAGTACAAGGAGAAAATTTACTTGGTGATAGAACTGAGGAAAGAATTGTCAATACAAACACTAAAATTCAAATCCAGAAAAGTAATAAAAGAGCAGACCCGAAGAAAAAGGTTCAGAAACAGAACCCGAACGTTTTAGTAAGAAAAAGAGATGGAAAAATAGCGCTGTTACTTGAAGATATTAAAGGGAATATAAAACAAAATGCAGAATTATTAAAAGGTCTCGTTGAAGAAAGGTCTAGGTCAAATGATCATTTAAAGGAAGCAAATAATTTGACACGAGAAAGCAGTGACTTATTAAGGGAACTTATTTTAAGACAAAAGTAGTGCATAGGTATCATTTTGCCCTAACTTTTCTTTATGATGAAAAAACATATTTTACTGTTATTAAACTGGCACAATGCGTAATATTTTTTTGTGATGTACAGGGTGGCTCGAATTCGTGTCTATGTATGGGGAACTCGAAAACCGTAAGAGATACAGTGTCGGTCAAATTAAGGCAAAATTGCGCATTTAGGTGCATGGCAATATGCCGTTTAGAAAGTTTTAAAATTCCGAGTATTTCCGGAGATATCCGGAAAAAACCGAAATTTTGAAAATTCGTTATATTTTTTTCCTGCGCTTATTTAAAAACGGATTTCAAATTTAATTGCACTTTTGCATTGCCACTTTTTCCGCTCTATCCAACGATGGTATCCAGTTTGAAATCCGACGTTTCATCTTCAAGGGATCATCATCAACTTTCTTTTTTTAAATACGAACTTTAATTTTTTTTATCGTGTTTCTGATGGTATTGGCGTTATTAATATGACTATATGTTTTAATTTTTTTTTTTTATTTTTTTTTAATTATTATATTTATTTTTTTAATTATATATTTTGCTTTGGCGTAATTTTAAATAATTTAAGGTAAATACTTAAAAAATTTTATATTCTATAAAAATATTTTATTTTGTTTTTTGTATTAAGTGGAAAATTGGAGCGTATTAAAAATAAAAAATAGTAAAATTATTTCTTACGAGAATATGGCCATGAACTATTACTCAAACAAGTTGCTTACTGCAAAGATAAAATATTCCCAACTTTTAACCAATTTAAAAATTTATTTAATAGAGAACATTAACAATTTATAATCATACTACGTGATACTAGAGGAACTTTGATGGAATACACCTATTGGAATTTTGCTTATAAATTAAATGCACTAAGCAACTTGTTTGAGTAATAGTTAATGGCCATATTCTCGTAAAAAATAATTTTACTATTTTTAATTTTTAATACGGGCTCCAACTTTCCACTTAAATAATGAAAATAAAAAAATAAAAAATAAAAAATAAATAAAAATACATACTCATATTAATAACGCCAATACCATCTGAAAAACGATAAAAAAAATTAAAGTTTGTATTTAAAAAAAGAAAGTTGATGATGATCCCTTGAAGATGAAACGTCGGATTTCAAACTGGATATCATCATTGGATAGAGTGGAAAAAGTGGCAATGCAAAAGTGCAATTAGGTTTGAAATCCGTTTTTAAATAAGCCCAGAATAAAAATAAAACGATTTTTCAATATTTCGGTTTTTTCCGGATATCTCCGTAAATACTCGGAATTTTAAAACTTTCTAAACGGCATATTGTTAGGCACTTAAATGCGCAATTTTGCCTTAATTTGACCGACACTGTATCTCTTACGGTTTTTGAGTTCCCCATACATAGACACGAATTCGAGCCACCCTGTACTTACCTATTATTTCAAAATCTAGAAAGATATAGACCATTTTTTTTAGAGGTGGCCCACCCTCTAATATGTTACAGAATATATTTAATGTTGTTCTGATTTTTGTATCATACAAATATTCTAGCCCATCGGATATTGAGAAATGTTTGTATTTTCATTTGTTTAAGTGATTATCATTTGTTTATGGAATTTATTTCTGTTCCTAATAAATAAGTTATGTTGATTTAAGCTGTTTGTCTCCATTACATTAAAATGTTCCTTAAAAAATAATTTCTATTTAACTGCACTTGCAGTAGGTAAATAGGTATTGTCGACTAGACTATTATTTAAAAAAAATTTACCTAACATTTTCAAAACTAGCTTTATTTTTTAATTAAGAATTTCACAAATATGATCTCTCCAATTATATTCATTAAAAATTTCATCTAGAATATTTACATTTGGATTAACTCCTGAATCAGCTTCCATCTGGACTTCCTCTGGCAGTGGTTGCTCTAACTGCACTGGGTCTTCTCAATCTGCCAAATTGTGCAACAGCTATAAATTATTCTTAGCTGCCTCTCTCTTTTTCTCACATTGAGGTGATTCATTTTCCTAAAGTGTTGCTGGAAGATTCCAAATAAATGTTCCACAGTTACTCGACACTGACTAAGTCGGGTGTTGAAACGTTTTTGGGCTTTAGTCAAATGTCCATTATCTTTATAGGGTACTATTAAATACTTAAGGCATGGATAGGCCGAGTCACCTAAAACGTATCTGTCGTTCAATTGAAAAATATTTTTTTCTGTAAAAAAAAAATTTGCTAATTTTGTTACAACATAAGCGGGTCCAGATACCTAAGCAAAACTCTTATAGAAACCCTCCATATCATAATCTTATCTTTGAATGTAAGTCTTTACGTCCCGAGTCTACAAGGACAGCTTAAACTCAGTTCAACTGAACCTTGACAGGTGGTTGAGCCTTTCCATTTAAAATACATTGCTGCCAAATTTAATATCATTTTGACAGCAATAGATTTATGTAAATATGTTCTATATTGTTGTGGAGGATTCATTCTTACCCTGGAATTGATTGCCTTTTGCTCCACAATTGATTGAAATTTTGTTTGGATTGTTATAGAGCCACTTCGGCCCCGGCTCAAGGATGTAAAC
>JAEQML010065220.1:0-21219 GCA_016904865.1 Pissodes strobi | reverse complement strand
ACAGCCAGGGTTAGTTTTGCTTAGTATGGGTTACTTTTGGTCAATCTGGGTTAGCTTGAGTTAGTTTGCGTTAATCTGGACTAGTGTTGGTTAGCTTGGGTTACTTTGCATTAGTCTGAATTAGTTTTGGTTAGTTTGGGTTAGTTAACAGACAAATGGGAGCTTATTTGGTTGGTGTGAGGCATATAAGGAACAAGCGCGCGGTATGCGCTTGTTTAGTTACTTTCGTAAGTTGTTATTCTACTTTATGAAACATGCTCCTGGACTTGGCAATTTGCCTACTTGAAAATCAAGAAGGTTAGCCAAGTCTGACAACATTGCAAGTAAATTGTCATCATTAACGTCATATTGGGAGAGCTTTCGCATTTAAATGCCACTAAACAGCCTCATTTTTGAAATTTCTTTTTAAATTTTTGGCGTCAAAAGTGCTTCATCCGCAAATTTGTTTGCATTAATTTGTTCCATTTGGTGTAATCTTTCCATTGAACCAAAAAAATCTTTAAAATCGACAGTGCTTATACGACATCAGACCCTTTTCGATGTATTCCACGTGTATATTTGTAGAGTAGCTGAGTAAAGTTCCAAATTTCTCCGACTCGCGCGCACGATCGTTCGTCATTTCTCCCACTACCCTACCGCACAGAGTGAATACAAAAACGCTTGAGTCACATTGTCATTAAATAACGCAGTTTCAGTGTATTGCGAATTTATGTCATACCCACACTGCGTATTGTGCTTCAAAAGATTTTCTCAACCCTGGACCGCCGATCTATGACCAATAAGGAAAATTTACGGTGGCCGGTTTTCTTTAATATTACCGCAGCTCTGGATCATTTTTTTGTTTAACTGGTCGCGTAAGGCTGTAATTTCTTCCTGATTAATTTTATTATTGGTTTCCAGTATTCTTATTGTGTCAACCATATCCCTATTCATTTTATTAAGATCATTAAATAGAGTTTTCAGATTATTATGCTCTTCAATAAGCATGGAAATTTCGTCTTTCAATTTTGTATTGATCGTCGTTGCGTTAACAATCTCACTATAGCTTAGTTATTTGTTCAATATTTATTGCTTCCAAATCATCATCGGCAGGGTCTTGTGTTCTTTTCCTATCCCTTTTTGGCTGAACCTCCCTTTATTTAAGCTTTTTTTTCAGTTTTTCAATTTGTTTTTTTTTGCTCTTTAATTAATTTCTGTGTTTGCTCTTCAGTTTTCTTAGTTGCCTCATATTTTTTTTTGTGTTCTTCACCAAGTTTATTTTGAAGTGTTTTAATTTTTTTATGTTGCTCAGCAATTTCATCCTGAAATTGTTTCTCAGCCTCAGTAGCTTCTTCCACAAAAGTGATAGAATTTCTTTTCTCTTTCTGTAATAGTTTCTTTTTTTCTAGGATTTCCGTTTGTAGCTCCTCGATCATTTGTCTCAGCTCCCCAATTAATTCGATCTCATTTTCGCTAACTTCTGAGAGTGCATGTAATTCGCATTTCTTACTGCAATAGATCCGGTAATCCTCTATATAAGTTACGTTCTTTTTTCTCTCAGTACAACTTCTATGTTGAACTGTTTTACATGAGATGCAGTAGTATCAAGTCAGCTCCTTACCATCATTGCAACATTTAAACCCGCCAATATTATTCATACACATGTAAGTGATGGCCAAATCACTACAGCAAGATGTGAATGTAAATTACCAGATTTTAACTGTAGTTGATTGGAGAAGTATAATATACTATGCAATGTTACTAGTATATGATGATATTATTCTTATTTATGCCATGTTTTGAAATTTAATCCATATTTAAACAAATTCTTCCAAGGATTTGCTGGATTCTTGATAGAATGGAAAATAAAAAAAATATCGATAAACTTGAACTTCTATTAGTAATCAAGTATATTTTAATTTCCTAATATGATGTCACGAACTATATTTGATGGACATACGATACCAGGAAGTAATTTTATTTGTAAAAACAAGAAACAAATGTTACAAAAATTAAAATTTAATATAGTTAGAGGATGGCTGATATAAAGGCTTTATTTGAATAATAATTATTATACATGATATTATCTTCATTTGTGCCATGAACACGTTCGCAACAAGCATACATGCTATTTCGTAGTCTCGAATCGATCTGGTCGAAATACAATTACTGACTTTGACTAAAATTATTAGGTTGTATATTATAAAGTCAATACGTCAAAGAACTTAGATTGGCTACAACGAACGTGCAATGAATTTTCCGATGCAAATAGCAATCCAAATTGATATCTAGAATTTTAACACTATCCTTAAGTTCAATGCGGGATATATTAAGAGTTTTACTTATTGTAACACTTTTACTTTGACTCTAATTTTTAGGCGCGATACCATTATTCCAGAATTAGAGGAAAAGCGTAAAATCCAAAATAAAAATTAAATAATTAATGGTTATCTGCGAAGCGAACTTAAGCTCAATATGTCGGAGAGTAGTGGTGGGTTATTTATATAAGGCGCTACTGACCTAAAACGACTTAAGTCAGAAAGTCCCTAGAGTAGAAAGTGGAGCTCGTTTTTGCTTAAATTTCGCATAACGAAAGAAAGTTGAGCAATTTAAATTAATATGCTCGATGAAATAGAAAGTTGTGCGTCACATATTTGCAAAGAAAGTTGAATAGAATAACAAAAAAAACAAAGGTAGTCAGAATAATTCGATTATCGAGCCAAAGTAATTCGGAACTAATACTCTAAATATTTATCAATACATTGAACGAACAATAACATCACTGAAGTCAAGTTATAGGTAGTTCGATGCTGTTCAATTGGAGAGCTTAATAATACACTCGTCGGTATAAACAATTAATTTTTAAATCATTTATGACCACAAAGTGGTGGGGGTGGTAACTGACTTTATAATTAACCACTTTAATTAGTGGACTGTACCAAAATCGGTTGCTGGGGTTGTATTCATAGGGTACGAATTGAAACATGTATTTTAGGTATTACGTACTTTAATAATGAAAGATTTAATTTGCATTAAATATGATCAATATAATAATGTTTTCTAACTACTTTCATGCATTCATCCTTTCACACATAAAACTACATACTGTACATCAGGTTAACTATTACTAAAGGTCTAACAAAATTTCTTGGTTATTTAATTTAATATGAACTCCTTCCTTCACACTAAATACCTTGTTACTTTTCTTCTTCTATAATTCTCTCAACTTAACTTCACCAGAAATACAAGACTTCAAAACTTTATTCGAATCTTGAGTACAGAAATAGATCTGTCTAACTGCAATTTTCCACCCGCCATTTTACCTTGTTCTATCTTCAACAGGAGACACGCCACGAGTTGTATATCTCGAGAATATGCGTTAAAACGCCCAGAGTCCTTAATTCAGTGTTGAAAAAAGAGTATGCAGAGTACACCAGATATTTTCTAAATATCTATGCAAAAAAATGAGGAAAACTAAATATCTTCTTGGCGTCTAACAGAGCTACGACTTGGTAGATGTTCTTGGCGCCAACCTCAAGCAGAGCGATTACTGTACCGATGCTTCACAGTTGAGTGTTTTCAAGGCACAAAAAAAATCTACCGGCGCGCTGAGCGGAGGGAAGATAGAGCGGTAATTGCGCGGACGCGGATGCATTTGAGAGGGTAGGAACATGTTCTTTCTTTATTTGACATTATGTTGATTACACAACATTGACGAAGGCAAAAATATATTAAATTTAAACGTGTAAAAACGTTTTCCTTGACGAAGTGACAACTTGTTTTCCAGCGATTGTTTCATATAATGGAATCTATTCTAACAACAAACTAGGTTCGGACTACGGAGTAAGTGAAATACGATATTTTAAATGCACAAATTGCGGTTTACCTGGGGTAAAATAAATTTATTCGGAGTTTAATTATGGCTAAATCATTCTACGAACATACAGGGTGTTTTCACAAAACTATACGATGAAAAACGATAAGTTAATACACTTGGGTGTTTCCCCAACATAGAGTGACTCTATGACTTGACAGTCAGGTGAAGGCGCCGCTAAATGTGTAACTAGGAGTATTTCAATGATTTTTACACATTGAAATCAGGGCAGTGAAATTTAGAAGCATACTATAGATAAGAATATCGTGAAAATTGATGTTATATATTTTACTAAACTAACTTTATTCCAAATAAATCCCATGGCAGACATAATATCATTAGACCAATAAGCAGTTGCTAAAAGTATAATTAATATAATAACCTGTGAAGTAAATATGTACATATACCCAGTAAGTATCTAGGGGTGAAAATGAAGTGAGCTCAGTTCGATATCTGTAACAAAACGAAAAATTAAAGGGGCAAATTGCAGTGATGCAAAACAAATTACTGCCATAAGGCTTACAGCCAATTGCAGTATAAATAAATCAATAAATTATAACATTAGCAAAATGAATTCTCTACTCGAGACAATATCAGATAGGATAATAAAGAAAACAAGTATCTCTCAAGCAATTATGATGAGAGACAGAAATGGATATGATGCACGATAACAGATAACCTACAAATGATTATCGATAAGTTCGATATATATAAAAACCAGAAATAACGGTAATACATATGAAATAGAAAGCAAATGACCTACAGTCGTTTAACAGTAAGTTCATTAATCAAAATGATAAATAGCGACGAATAATTACGATATATGTAGTTACGACCTACAGTCGTTTAACGGTAAATTCATTAAACCAAACGGTAAATAAGGATAATCGAGATAATAAAAGGTCATTAATGAAAAAAGGTAGATCCTACATGTATCTAGTAGATTTGCAGTCATGGAATCCACCGACGTTTCCTGCGAAGATACGTCTCTACCATGTTGTCGTATTACCTCGATAAAAGGCCTCTATCGGGCTAAATGGAACCGGGAACTCTCCAGGCCGGCATAGAGAAGGTCGCTGACGGACGTTCAGGCTCAAGGGAGGAAATTCTGTCCCACAGAAGGACACGGAAGATTGTTGGTCTCACGGAAGGTTCCTAATTAAATTAAAAATAATTTTCTCTATTCAATATAGACACACTAACATATAACAAACTTTTTTTTTATAGAGAGGGTAGCCACACTAGTAGTTAAACATCTTTCAGGCGGTAATTAGACTTGATGGTCAAACAACGAAAATTTGAGATATTGTAATCCGGTCTCTTCTACACGCTTAAGCGAGTAGAAGAGAAGTCCTCTTAATTTCGCCAAAAAGAATATACACCATATCTGTTAAGAGGGCGCTCTAAACGATCATTCTTTGAGCGACTCAGAACTGCATTCCTTGATACCGGTGGATTATACTGGGGTGTAAAGTAGCGAAAGTATCGACAACACAAGTCCAGTAAAAGGGAAAAATCGCACTACCGGATTTTGTAATATTTACAACGTTACAATATAATATAAGATACCAATTAAATAGTACAGTTTAGGCACTGAACAGACAACTAAACCAATGGAAAGGTATAGCCAAAAACTCCAAAATACAGGCTGGACAGTAGATCTGCTTAAAAAGGTACTGAAAACTTCCCAGTACCAAAAAGTGACGAAGTGACCAATTCTAGAATAGAAATTGTGTTTTTTTTGCGTGGCTTTGTTACCACACTACCCATAGATTTATCCCTTAATATACAAATTTGGCAACACTTATCTAGCACAGCCACACATCCCGTCGATATCGGAACTAATCGTTCAAGAGTTTGGCATACCGAATTTTATTTTGATTAATCCATAACTTAGCTAGAAAAAAACAATTTATTCAACTCGACAATTATCTAAAAGGTTTTTCAAGTACAACGCGCCGCTTGGCCTGCGCACTACCAACCTGTTCTGACGACAACTCAACCTTTCGGATGTCGTCAGGTAATATTGATTTTACACATTGTCCGAAATAAGAAAACTGCCGATTTTGTAAATTGAGGAGAAGGCAGCAGATGACGATATCTCCCATGAATATAGTAAAACGGCGACTTCCCGGCGTAAGCGATTCTGCCAAATTCTTAAACAAGCGTTCATAATTTAATAAAAGTTTTGCAACACGTTTTTCTGATTGAAGTTAAAAGTATTTTTTTTTAATTAAAAAGAAACCTAGCCCCGGAGAGTCGTATTGCAAATGCCCGGCCCCAGTAGTGGGGTCGTTAGAGCGCCACCAGTTCTATCCAACTAAACTGAAAAAGCTCAGCTGGTGTTGTGCAGGGTGGCTAGGCCGGCTTATTAAATCAAAAGGTACTTAATTTCAACCTAACAAGAAAACGAGAATATAGGCTGGCTTATTAGATCAAAAGGTACTCAACCTTAACTTAACAAGAACACACAATCTAAAATTTAAGGAACAATATATTTGCTACTAATTTGTTTTTTTTTTAAACACAGCAACAATCTATCTGGAGTAAAATGGCAAATTAAATGGAGATGTTGTTAATTAAAGACAAAATAATGTCAAATGACTAATAAATTTAACTACTAATAGGTACAATATGGTGATTGTACGGAGACCAATTCTGTTGTTAATACTCGCTTCTGTATGCCTTACAACTAAATGTACTAAATACTACTAACCGAAGTGATCACTTTGATGTTAACTAAGCTAATTACAACTAGATATGCGTGCGCTAATAGCTGCAACGATTAAACGTAGCAATAATAATAGGTAGCAATGAACGGCCACAATAATTAAATCAAATGACGATAAATGAATAAAAGAAATAAAATTGGAATAAAACTATTGAAAGCTTGGCTATCAATGCTTGACTTATCTTAAAAATAGAGAAAATTCAGAGCAATTAGATTAACCGGTCCGACACACCAGTGAATAAATGAAAATGAAATTAATGAGCTATCTCAGAGCTTGGCGGTCAATGTTTGATTTATAATATTAAGAGAAGGAAAATCAAGAGCGATTATATTAAACTGATAAACAAATGAATTAATGAAAGATAAAGCTTCTGTACGATACCCCAAATCCGATCGTCGACTCTGGTGGAGGCGCCGGGCACCTATAGATACCTCAGGTACTGCCACTCGATGGCCCCGAGGGAAAGATCTAGCCGAGGTCTCGATAGCTCGGTGTCAAGATGGACTGATAATTGGACTGTGACCCCCTAATCGAAGTTGTAGCCCGCTATCAAAGTTGTGGCCTGCTAGCAAAGGTGGTAGCCTGCTGGTAAGACCTGCTTCTCGCCTGCTAGTAAAAGTTGTGGCCCTCCAGTAAAATCCTGAAATTACCCAGTGCGCATTAGACGAAGCTCCCTTAATTTAATAAAAAACCATAGCCCCCTTGCATAAATATATTTTCCTTATAAAACAAATTCCCTCAGAAAAAAAACCATGGACTTACAATGACCATCAGCAAATAAAAGAGGTACTAAGGTACAGACAACTTGAATATAACAAAGATAGGGATGAATGACCCCTAAAACAAAATATAAACTTCCCCATACGATCAAAATTAAAGTTACATTAAAATAAAAATTCGGATTAGATAAAATGGAGTAGATAAAATAACATATGGGACGCAAAGCAAATGGCGGACCATACACAAAAAGGTAACACAGATAAGCAATTAAATCATTAATTCAGGCAAAAACTGTAGCAATAATTACCTCGTTAGTGCGTGTGAGGGTTAAGGGAAATTCGACGGTCTCGGTCCTATATGACGAACGTGGAAAGCCTCTAGAAATAATGGAAACAAAACCGTTAGCGTCATGGCGTCCACGCGCTTCACAAGCAATAGAAAAATGCTTACCAGTACAGTATTTGTCGTATCAAAACACCAAGAAATACCCCAGTATATCCCCAATAAATGGGCGGAATTAGATCACAAACTAAATGTGGAGTCTCTGAGACTGCACGCAAACAGAAAGCTTCTCTCCTCGCCGACCGGTTAAACTAGAAGAACTTTCGATCGTTTTCGTCAATTTGCCTTTCTCCTTCTACGAAAAAACCTACGTCCGATTAAGAAGTAGTGATGGACTTAAACAAGCCCCGTGAGTTCGATATAGGGAATAATTCTAAGATAATAAAGGCCTTAGTTCTCGTTTATTAGGAGGATAAACGACGGCGGAAGCCACAAATAGTGAGCTAAAATTACATTTTTCAAGAAATGCTAGGAAATACTCCTACGAAAGTGATAAACCTTTAAAAATCTAAATCGAGAGCGACAATCACGGGAGGATAATCCATTCCTATTATTCGGAACGAACCTTACAAAAACTACAGCCTGCCGGGTAAAAAGATAAATATATTTAAAAGCAGAGGTCCCAAAACGATCTAACGATCTTCAGAAGTGACGGCCGGCGATTGGTGTTCAGCAACCAAGGGGTTCCCAAAAGGTTATGAAATATTCAAACCAAAATTAAAATATGGATCGACGAATCAAATGCAGCGTATTTGTGGGTTTTATTAACAGAATTCTTAAAAATATAAAACGGTTTGGTTTGCTGGCTGTTCCACGATAATGTAATATAAATCAAGCAAAGCGCTTATCAACTAAAATAAATACAGTCACAACGTGTTATAAATGCTAATACAAATATATCGTTAACCCATACTTAGAATAGAGTTAATTAACATTAAGAAATGCGGCCATTTCAAGCGTATTAACGGCAAATCGAATCAATAAATTTAGAATTATCAAACCGATGAGCGCAAAATACAGCATCTTTTTTCCTAAATGCGGCATATAAATGAAATTTTAAAAATATTTGACACTGGCAAAACCGGACTGTTACAGTTTTCGAGTAGATTAGAAAGTTAAGAAAATCAGACAATTCACAGGAATATCCGGACGTTGCTTATCAAAAGTACCAGGTGATTAGAACAATAAATGTCAAAACTTGACTGTTATAATATTTTTGTCCATTCTTAAAGCGAATAACGTTTGATTTTTAGGAATTAAATGAGAGAGCATTTGGTCATAACTAGTCAAGAAGACGCCGCCGGAGAGTTGTACTGCGTTCATGTCTCAAAATATCATTTAATTTATGGTATTTAGGTAGCTAATGACCAATGATATCGTGTCGTCAGCACATAGAGTCAAATGAGTCAAGTTCATTCGCATGTAATGAGAGACAGGCCCGTTCAAAGCAACGTAACTCCTTATCCTATTCCATTATTCGAACGTTAGAAGAAGTGACAAGGACTGATTTTGGCATGAATGTGGTAGTTGCAGATAATTTTTTCCTTGCGTCAACAGATGGTCACGAATTATAAGAGATTTTTGGGGATATAGCTAATAAAAACTCAACTAAATAATAAAGCGGGTTTGAAAATAAATTTCGAATTTCTTGAGGCCAATTCTCAGTTCTCAAAGAGGCAATAAATATCACTTTTTGTAATGGCCAATTTCCGCCATGCCTAAAGAAATCTATTATTTATGTTCTTCTCTATACAAACGTAAGGATTGTGAATGGCATATTCTTAAATTTTAGGCCGAAGTCATCCAGTAGGTCTTTTGACATTAATTACGAACAAAAAGGTTAAATGTGAAGGATGTAAGGGACATCATTTTAAAATTGCTTTTTTAATACACTGGCAATGGCATAGCGTGAGCAAAGAACGGGTTAACAGAGTACGCTACTGTCTTCAGAGTCCAGCTACGCCACAATACACATGGTGATGCACAAACATCGTTAAAAACTAAATATATTTTGTTTAAAATAAGAAACTTCTGTGTATTTTTATCTATCTTCTATCGGAATAACATATATTAAAGACAAATCATAATAAATGTTAAATGATTTACTATATTGACACGCATAGGTGTAACCCTGATCGAGAATAATATAGAGAGGCTTCGTCCGGAGTATTTGCGATATATTTTAGACTGGATATAAATAGCGGGCAGAACGCCTGTTGAGAAGTTAATCATTGAGTGCTGCATTGGGAAGATCTATTAGTTGTAAAGTTGTAATAGTAGTTTAAAGTGTTTAATTATATACGGTGATAAAGAATAAAGAGAGTATTATTTTAAAATAGTAAAAGTTGTGATTTTATCAGAACCCACAGGAAAAACGTAACAGTATTATCGAATAATTAGTGTGCTGTAGTATTTTTACAAAATATATCTTCAGTAGACTCACATGTAAAGGATAAATGAGAATAGGTAATTAAATGTGTTAATTAAACTTACCAGCATCGATTCGCCTTCGGTAGTTTCATCCTCAACATTTTTGGATGAATCTAAAATCAAGAAAATGTTTATAAAACAATATTCTCCTATACAAAAGCATTATAGGCGAGATTTGCTATTACAAATAGTCATTGAGAAATACTTCCAAAATTAATGCTGATTTTTCAACTTTAAAATAAAATATTGATTTTTATAACACTAGTGGCGCAACTTGATTTTTTTTTGTCGGAACCTTTTTCTTTATTTCTTAGAAAAGGATAATCAGTGCTTTCTCGAAAAATTTTGGTTAAATATTTTGTCTTCTTTCATTTCGTAAATGAATATTGCAATATACATTGCTGGACATAAATAGCGTCTTTTAATCAATATTTGAAGGTCTAGAAGTTATTTTAATTACGACACAATACATCAGGTTGGGGTAGGAGTTAAGGAGTTGACTAGGTTCATCTATTACCTCAAAAAAACATATATACCACAACTGTTGGCGCTCGAAACGGAATCATCTTTCGAGCGACTTGGAACACCGGAAGTAAGGTGGCGATAAGTAGAGTAGCCAGAACATCGATAACGCAACTCGACCACTAAAAGGGAAAAATCTCACTACTGGATTTTGTAATATTTGCAAGGCTACAAGCGCACAACTCATTTTAAATTTTGAAAATACAAAGGTGTAAAGAAGCTTGCAAGCAACATTGCGCTTAGTTTAAAACTGAGCGGTCGGTGCCGGTGCATAATCAACAGTTGCGTTAGTGGAGGACTAGAGAGCATTAAAAAAATATTATGGCAAGGAGTATTGAGAAGGAAATACAAAGACATTCCGAATGGAAATATTTCTTTACATAAGTTAAAGGTAAAAATGTATTTGTCATGTAATACTTCTGTCTCTGTTGCTAATAAAGAAAATATTAAGAGGCAAACTATAGACTCGAATTTTGAAAAGTTATTCCCATTACATTCTGTCACCAGAAAAGAAAAACTCAATTAAAAAAAAATAATAATAAATCGGACAGCAGTCAATTTTTAAAAACAGTCGACAAAAATAAGACTGTAACTGAATACCGTGTCTCCCAGATAATTGCCCACCCCAATGATAAAACAACAGTTTCCTTATTTGTTAAGTTTAAAAATAAAGACCAGATGGGTTCAGCTTGAAACTTGAAATATATGCAACTTTCTCCTAATACAGCGTTAATTCTTCACGGCAATTGGATGAATCAAAAGATTTGGTTGATAACTCCCCGATGGCCGTATTCATCAGGTTTCTAGTGATTTTACGACAAAAAAAATCTTTTTTTTTGTCGTTTTTTCCACTAAAAGGACATACTACTGGGCAGGAGTCGTTTCCTCATATCAAAAATATATTTTTTTTTAATTCCAATATGGAAAATGGTACGCTTGACAACCGATGGCGCACAAGCTATGGTGGATTGTGATAAGGATCTAGTGCCGTTATGTCGTAATGATGAATGCTTTCCACAATTTTCCTGTTACCATTTGTTACGGGTGGAAATGCTCCTATTTATAAAGGTTTTTAGGAAGGAATATCGATTGGTCAATCATCTCTATTGTCTTTTCTCGATAAGTTCGTACCTGTCTAGGTTTCTGACAAGCAGTATTTTAATGTCAGCCGATAGTTTGACGTGTTTACAGATTTGTTTCTGCTATTTGATCCAGTAGGAGGAAACAGAAGAAAACTGTTGTTGATGATTTTGTAAGTCTTTTGCTTATTCATTAGCCAAAGAAAATTCCTTAGGTTGAGAGGTAGTTCACGAGTAGTATTTTATTTCGCAATGAAGTAGACTGGAAGTCGTTTGAGACTCTCGAGGGAAGGTCAGTTGCGTGTGAAAAAATTTTTAGCAACCGCCGTAATGGCAATATTGATTCTTTCAAGATACCCAGGAAGGTTTTGGTAAACCCCTAGTTATGGGTAAGCTGTTTTAAGTTGTTTTGAATGTAGAATTTCAAGTAGATTTTTGAGGCCGAGTTTTGGCATTTTTGTAAATTTCATGTTACGTTGTTGTTATGGATTAATTTACGCTTTTAGGGTTTTTGGAGCTGGTTTTTAGTATCTGAATTCTGCAGCGGAATTCTGGTAGCGCTTTGTTGCGAGGTTCTATGGCTGTTTCCCTGTAGGGTAGGAAGAGCCACTATTACCTGGAACCTGATTAATCTGGACTGTTTGACATACAGAGAAGGATGATGGCCAATTCTCGGATATAACTCACAAGAGTTCGTTCCTCAAGATAAGTCTAATTTTATACATACTATCACGTTTAGACAGCACTATTGTGCCAGAAATATTTACTACTTTGCAGAGACTTTTAAATTTAAACAGAATTTAGTACCCAAACATTTTCCTAAAACGCTTTATTAATTTCTTTAGTAAGTAATAGCACACATCATAATCCACTAGAGTATATATATTAAATACCTTTTGTGAAGTGTTACTACGCCGGCCTAGAAACATTATTTACTTCTTACGGGTGCTAGATTTATGGATAATCTCTAGTACATATTATATCCGAGGAAGTTTATTCATTTTATTACCTTTTTTTCTTTAATTTGGTTTTGACAATAGATCATAACATTGCTTTTTGAGGAATACATTCTCTGGTTGAAACTTGCAACTCGGGCTTCTGGAAAGGCTATACTAACCGAGTTAAATTAACTTAGTATAGTCTATGTGATAAATTCGGTATTTCTATCACCGTCTAGGTTGCAGGTTGCAGCAGAGCTTTTCGGAGAAGTGAACTTTCAAAATTTTATAACCTTTTATTTGACACCGCTCAAATTTTAAATTAGACTGACAGGTTAACAAGAGGTTGGAATTTTTTCTATTGTTTATATCCTTTCGCTTGACACCTTTCAAACTTTCGATTTAGGCTATCAGGTTGACAAGAGGGTGTGTCTAGTATGTTCTATTTTTCTATTTTAAAATAAAGTATTGGCCTCACATGCTTGGTATTATTTAGGGTGAATTTGAGAATGTAGATTTTGAATGGTAACCGAGCAGGTAGCCTAGATTTCGTCAGGTAATTATTTACTTAATTTGACATTTGAATTTGAACTTTGTTTCTTTTATTTCCAAGTTTTTTACTGTGTCTGAATAAACATTAAAAGGGCTTGCCAAGTTAAGTAAACTTGTTGGCGTCCAACCCCGACTTGGACTATTACTTATTTTGATTTAATTCCATATTCAGGTACAACAATACGGAACTTGATAGTGGGAAAAGATAAGTTCGAACAACATTAAGTAAATATTATACGTAATCACCATCTACTTATTGGAAATTGCTTTATATGAATACTACTTTAAATCAGAAACTACTCATGTGGTTAGTTTATGTAATAAATAATTTTGTTTTAATTTCCATTGTGCAATGATAATGCCATTCAATAAAATAATTGGCCTCACACACGCGATCGTAGTATTAATAAAATTTTCATAGAGGAACACATTTGTTACTTGAATGGACATCATCGACAATAGGAAAATTTGTTCGGTTTGTTACTTATAAGTCGACTAAAGATAGGTGGATTATAAACAAAGCAATACATTTGCACTTGCACCAATTTTTGTTCGTTTTCAGTTATACCATTTTCTACTTTTTATTAGAACTGGGCCTAATAATTACTTTATACTTATAACCGAAATTTTAATTTAATTTCAACGCCAAAACGTTATACCTCGATCCACATTTATGGTAATATTTTTATTTTAATTCATATAGTTATGCGGTAGATTTTGAAAGTCGTCATTTTATTTTAGATGACATGTACGAGGTCATTGCTGTTTGTTGCAGTAATAAGGAAATTCGAAAAGAGAAAAAAACTTGATGGAGTAACTAAAGGAATCAAATGAGAAAAACACAAAGAGTTACCTAAATCATTCCATCTTGAAACCAGTCTGGAACTTGTATAACGTGGTTTGGGCCACCATGACTTTGCAACAGCCATTGAAGATGCCAAGTTAGTTCTTGTCAATAAAATAATATTTACATTTTCGCTTAGCGATATTAAAAACTATATAAAATTAAATAAAATATGTCATGCCACCGACGGGAATCGAACCCGAGCCGTGCGAATGACAAGCAGAAGGTCTGACGACTGCACTGACAGACCTGTTGAAAGAAATTCACTGGTGTAACGAAGTTACTATATTTTTTAGGGCATGGTATGCACTCTGGGTTTTAACTTTCTTATTTTACTGGCTATTGACGTCATTCTTTTTCGTAAAATCTAATTTAAATACTCGAAGAAAACAATAGTGATAGATTGTTTACAGATTAGTTGGAATGTAGTGCGGTTGTATTGTGAGATTATTTAGAGTTATCTAGCACTGAAGTTATAACTTACTTTTTGTACCACTACGTTGGGGTTTGGAACCTTCGGCAACATGCACCAAAACAGAATTTTATCCACAATACCGAAACAGAATATTTGCACTCGACGCGCGTTTCGCTAACCATGTTAGCATCATCAGGAGATGATTAAAACTGTTTAATCATCTCCTGATGATGCTAACATGGTTAGCGAAAAGCACGTCGAGTGCAAATATTCTGTTTCGGTATTGTGGACATAACTCTGTTTTGGTTACTTTTTGTACATTTGTTGGTCATTCTGTGGTAATTTTCGCGTTGATTTATACCTGATAATATATTGTTTTGCTTAGGTGATTACGAAATATTTCCATTTTGGGAATGAAACATTGACGTTTGTCAGAAGTATGTCATGTCACATCGGATTTGGACCATAGACTCATAGGCGATCGATGGAAGTCGCATCGGAGAAACTTGATTTGGCGAATCCGGTAGTATGACATCATAACTTTCTAGTACTTTGTCACAAATAGGGACGCTGGTGGCAACATAGCATGCTGGGCCTGCGCGATGTTGATTCTGCTAGCCTCGTCATTTTCGGAGCAAGCCAATTTAGTCTTTATGTGATCTTGAAGGAACCAGTAGGTTCCAGTGCCTAGCTCTCGAATTGGGAATTTTCGTTGAGATACTGTATTTAGTATGAAATTAATATATAGTGCCCTAGGTAAGGGATTATTCAACGAAGTCCTTGAGCAGGATAGTGATCGTTGATGGTTTCTCGTCTGATGGATGATTGTAGATGAAAGAAGATTTGTAGCTTCGACCACCTGCACCCACGTTTGGGGATTTGACTTTCGAGAGCTGCCACACGCTTGAACCACGTTTAACATCTAAAGGTATGTTGTTTGAGCAATTTTGATACAGATATTGTTTTGATCTGTTTTTTGTTGAGGTTCCGTACCTGTTTCCTTCATATTTTGGCTTGATCACTGTTCTAATTTGTCCTATTTGTTTCAGGGGCTTTTAGTCCTGGATTTTATTTATGGATTTTTGGTTTTTATGGGCCTTCCATTGTGCTCTTACGTTCCGGTTTCCTTCCTGGGTTTCCAGACTGCATACTGAGACTCATCCGAACTACACGTGGTTTCGGAGTAACCATCACGTTAACTGCGTGACTCGCTGTGTGATCCAAGCCTCAATGCTTACGGAGTGTGTCTTCTCGACCTTGACGCTCCAGTGATTCGACGAACACCTGGATCCTGGATGAACTCACTGTTGGCTTAATAACGTATCAGATAAGTCTTAATTTAGGATATTATTTAGTGTATTTTGGGACTTTCATTTTATTTCATTTTATTATTGTGTTTTATTCGATTGGTGATTTAGGGCTACTTAAATTAAAGTTTCTGGTGAATTTATTTAATGATCGAAGTGATTAAAGGGGGTGCTTGGCTACATATAGCTACCTTCGAGTTATTTGGGAGTAATTGGGATTATTCTCAATAGTTAGCATAGGTATATTGGGTTATCCAGCTAATCCGGATAGTATTGGCGTGTTATTAATTAATTTCAGCGTAGTCTTGATCGCGTGGTTTACTTCTTTTCAGTGTCGTATAATATAAATATTTTTGTAACTGTTCGCATATAAGCATAGCGTATCGACGCGTAATCATATAGGTTTACCTCTGGTACGGATACTATTTAATAGGTGAATATTTTACTCACATTAATCTCTAGTATACTTGAACTAGATCTGAATCTGTGAAAGTATTTATAAGTGCTAGCTCTGCGCACGTTAACGTCTCGCTTATTGATTAGTCTTATTTAGAGTGTAGAAGTAGAAGAAGTTATCATATTTTTTTACCGTATAGGTTGATAGCACCAATCAAGGGCATGTAAACGACACGTGATAACGTCTTCCTACGTATAGGGCGCCGTAGATATAACATAAAGTACTAATTAACTTTAAACCGTTACTTTTAATATTCCATCTTTAGCATATATATGTTTAATTGAGGTGGTATTTCTTTTTTTGGTTTCCCGTTCCAAGTTTTCTCAATAGGTTACAGCGCGGAGGAGAGCAATTCGTGGTTATTGGTCGAATCTCACTTAAGATCCAGCATCAGGGCATGGCGATAAGTTAACCGCGTGGCGCTTAGGCATTATAACTCACCACGAACCTTCTCCACTGTCTAAAAGCTGGGGGCCGCCATTGTTCCTCCACTAAAGGCTGTACCACCGATTGTGAGCTTGGAGATTTTGTGAACTTGAAGATTATTGTGAACTTGCACCGAAGGAAGTTCGTACTGACCAAATGGGGCACTGGCCAGTCCTTTAAGAAGCCAAAATGAGGTGCAAGTTTCCAAGATGTGAAGGTTGCACACCATGCAAATGCGAAAAATGCGGTGCAGTTCTTTGTTTGAATATGAAAAACAAATGTGGTAGGTATAAACAATTATTTCTTAAATCATTTATGACTACAAATGTGGGGATGGTAATTAACTTTATAATTAACCACTTTAATTAGTGACTGTATTAAAATATTGTGGTGGGGGTTTTATTCATTCATAGAGTGTGAATTGAAACATGTATTTTAGGTGTTACGTACTTTAATAATGTAAAAATTAATTTGTATCAAATGATAAATATATACAATGATTTCTAACTACTTTCAAGCATTCATCCTTTCACTCATAAAACTAAACAGGTACTGTCCATAGATACGGTTAACTATTATTAAATGTCTAACAAAACTTCTTAATTATTTAAATCTAAAATGAACTAGATAACTCCTCTCTTTACTGAATTTTCCAACTTACTGCCTTTCCGTTCACACAAAATACCTTGTACTTTCCGTCTTCTCCGATTCTCTCAATTAACTTTACCAGGGATATAGATATGACTTCAATATCTGTGAACACCTGTACATAGGTACAGGGTGATCAGCTCCTCACCTAACCTGGATGTACATTTACATAGGTACACGGCACCCGGTGGATTCTAAAAAGTAGTTAGAGTCGAATCTACGAGGAAAGCATCAAAATTTCCAGTAAGGGGATTTTTAATAAGTAGTGCAAATGCCTTAGAAATCTGTGTCAAACGTAAATTAAACTATTCCGTCAATGAGAGACGCTAAAAAACTTACCATATAAATATTAAAATAAATACATAAATAAAAGACGACAACCCAGCTCGCATAGACTTAATGTTAATAAAACAGTGACCAAGGGCCTAGAAACACTTTAAACTAAACATCCTTCGAGAAGACATGCATTTAGTATTAATTGGGTATAGTGTAAACTATTAATTCATCTATAAACAAAACTCACATTTATTGTTGCTCACGTACAGTATAACCGTTGTTAAGTTTGTTTGTAAATAAACCTGTTATTGTTTTTATCAACGTGTCTCCTTTA
The DNA here is from genome assembly GCA_016904865.1 of Pissodes strobi. Taxonomy (NCBI): domain Eukaryota; kingdom Metazoa; phylum Arthropoda; class Insecta; order Coleoptera; family Curculionidae; genus Pissodes; species Pissodes strobi. Next base: position 3,344 of record JAEQML010065220.1, on the reverse strand, counting down.
TCATCTCTTTTCACCTGACGTAGAGCGATTCCGAATCTGAGCTATTCTTCTGCACGCTAAGTAAGGCGTGGCGTCACGAGTAAAAAAACCAATTCGTGACAGTATGGTGGCAGAATATTGACGGATCAAGGAACCCACCACGACAGACGGCTTCGCAAAACCGAAAATGACAGCAAGCATCATGACACGCTAGGAACACCATCTGCCAGGCTTTGGGTAAACAAGCAGTCCGCAAAACAACGCAAACTACCAGGGAACAATCCGCCAGCCTAACGACATCCACCAAGAAATCTGCAAACAAAGATGGCATATCCAGTCGACATCTATCATCCACACCACAAAGCCAAACAGAGAGGAACAGCTAAAGAGTGACGTATAATTTTCTTTGATTAAGTTAATTTACATCATGTTTAGTATAATAATCGAAATGTAATTTGAATATCATTATTAATATTAAATCATCAAAGTAAAATCAGATCGTATTGCAAGGCAATGACATGAGCAAATAATAAGATTCGTAAATGCATATGATATGGATAGTCGCAAAGGTATATAATTTCTATAACAAAGCCAGCACGTTGAAGTAGGTTAGCGAGTAAAATAAATTGAGTAATTTGCTATACAAAATCGGCAAGTTTTTTATAGGTCAAGAAGAAGAACTGAGTCAAATAAACTGGTATAATTTTAGAGACATAAAATGCTGCTAGTATATATTATATACATAGACAGTACCGTCTTTATACATAAAAAAGTTTTAATAAATTTCTATATAATGGATATAAAAATAAGAATTAAAGAACTATGGTTAAATAATATAAAGACAGGACCGTCTTTTGAATTTTATTGAATAACTATTGCATATTATGATTCTAGCAAGAAATAAGTTCTATGAATTATTTTCTTGTTTCTCGTAAATCTAAAATTAGAATTGTAAATATTACTGAGACAATTTATAAAATTATGATAAAGGTGATAATCCAAAGATCAGCTTTCATGGGGTGGACGCATTCCATGCAGGCTGAATTTTATTCGAAGCGAACAAAATATCATAGCGATACATATATCAGTATTTTGTAAAAAGTCGATAAATTGTGTCTAAACATTTCAATATTAATATATGAAATACTAGAAGACAGGACCGTATTTAAATAATACGTGACAAACCAGTTGCTTTATTAACACATTTACTACTAATACGTAAACGTTGTTTTCCATAGAATCAAATCCATCTTGGAAGTAGCACATTTCTGGTAAACAGCCGGGTTTAACAAATTGTGATTTTGTTAATAAGGCAACAAAACGTCACAAACGAGAAAATTTAGGATAGAATTATAACATTATTAATATAACTTGTAAAACAATTTTTCTTTTGTTACATGTATAACTAGCAGTAGAAGAGCCCACTGTAGTCTCCTCTAACAGACGGTCATAGAGAAAGAGCGAGTTAAACCACACGAGGACTTAAAACTGCATGAGAGACTACAAAATGAAATGCAAATGGGTGGATCTAAGCCGGAACAAATCCACTGACGAAATATATAATAAATTATAGTAAAATTTTGTGAAATGCGTTGTGTCTTCACGAATTGAGGTCTTTTTTCTCTCTTCTAAAGCAAAGAAGTCTGGATAAGCCCAGCTACGACTGTGTAGATGTACTTGGCTCCAAATTCATGCAGAGCGATGACTGGATCGATGCATCAGTCTTGAGTGTTTGTAAGGCACTGAAATTTAATTTTTCCTGCCGGCGCGACAGGGAAAATAAAGCGGGAAATTGCGCGGAGGCGGTTGCAGTTGAGAGGGTAGGAACATATAGTTTCTTTATTTGACATTGTTGTTTACACAACACTGACGGAGACAAAGATATATTAAATTGAGAACGATTAATAACGATTTCCTTGGTGGAGTGGCAGATTTCTTTTCAGCGATTGTTGCATTAATGACATCTATTATACCGACAATCCAAGTTCGGACTAACTAAGATACATCGCTTTAAATGCGCAGATTGTTGTTTACCTGGGGTGAGGTAAATCTAGTTGGGTTTGAATTATGACTCATTCATACTACGGACACACAGCGTGTTATCACCAAACTATACGGAGAAAAATGAAAGTTAGTACACATGTTGGGGTGTTTCCTCGACAAACTGTTTTAAAATCTTTCTCTAACCCTGTAATACATGATGTTGTTTGGCATCAAACAGTTTCTTATGAATATAGAGTAAAAATTACGATTTCGATTTTTTCTCTTGTTTTTCCCGGATTGAGACCAATACAAAGTACAGTATTCATGATATTTGGGATTAAAAAAAAGTCATGCATTTAAGGGTTAATAAACAACCTGTATAAGTAAGATCAGAAATAATTTATATATTAGTTGGTTAGCTTGGGACCCAAAATCCACTTTTTTTAATTCTTGGCTTCACGGACTGAAGAAAACACTGCGGCAACAACCCCGAACCGTAAAGAAATAAAATTAATGAAAGATTAAAACTGTATATTTAAAATACCCGCCACCGCCAGTAAAGAATATGAGGGGAATATGTTTCGTTTCGACAAATTCGTCCGAAGCCACGGCAATCATCCTAAAAAAGTTCGAATTTTCGGATTTTTATACAATTTTGCCACTTAAAATCATTTTTAAACGGATTTAGACGATAAAAAAGCATATTATTTATTTAAATTAAACGAACCGTCAAAAGTATTATTCAGATGCCCAGACGTTTAAAACAATATTGAGTCATAGCCCTCTTCTAAAAGTTGTTTATTGACTTTTCCAAATCAAAGATTATATGGTAAATAAGCTGTGTCCATATATTGGTATTATTCCTGGTGGCATTAGATTTTCGTGTCGAATTTGTGCAGTGAATTAATCCACTCCGAAGCTGCCAGTAAGTATTATTAAAAAATTCTAACTAATATTATAAATGCGAATGTGTTTGTTTTTATTCTCTGAACAAGCTGAAATGTACAGGTAACGGCTATAGCACGTTGACAATACCAGTTTTCGTCTGTCCACGTCAGTGTCAACGTTATCTTACGGTGCTCTCAAATTTTGTTCCTAAATAATTAAGACTTTAAGTATTTATTTAGGTGATTTTCTAGTTGGATTGGAAGCTTTTTGTACGTGTTAGTTTAGTACATATAGTGTCGGGGACCTACTCGCCCTCGCGCACCTGCCCAATGGGCAGTGCCGGGTGATGATACGCTGGACAATGATTCAGTGAAATCTTTTGAATCGACCCGTTCAACGAGTAGCGGGAAGAACATTATCGCGGACAAGAAAAACCGTTTCAGTCTCGCGAAAACGAGAACCGATCTATACGCGAAAAAGTGCAGTATATGCCG